>SMSR01012898.1:31278-46065 GCA_019453355.1 Ceratina japonica
GCTCAATGAATGAATCGGTAAGTCATCTATAATTTACCCCATGTAGTTTCGCCACCGAACCTCGGATTATTCGGAAGCTTGAAAGAGGGTGACTTCGATTCTATAGGGTTTGAATCGTTTAAACGTCTCGGATTACGGCCTCCCTAATCTCGGATTACGAAGACGATCCCCTCGACTTTTTACGCCAGGATTTGGGAAGGACAGGGAAGTCGCTACACGCGACTTATGACAAGCGACTTCTTTAATTTCCCAAACAAGTCTTTCTTAATTCGTAATGTTTCAAAAGGAAAAGTTTGAAAGCCCAGTTCGACCCTAATCTTTGCCAGATAAATTATTACTCGACGACATGAGAAGCGCTATTGGGAAGTCAGAGTTTTCGACGCCCCGTCGATGAGATTCGATCATCCGGGGAAACAGGAAGAACACCCGGTGCGAGGTGTGAACGTAAACACCGTCGATTTCGTTTCAACGATTATCGCGACACTTGTCTGCCTCGTGCGTCGGCAGAAAAATTTCCATTGGAAAAACAAGCACAGAAGTAATAATAATTATCAGGCATTTCCGTTGACAAACGATTCGCGTTTCAAAAATAAAACTCGACGTCGCATCGATGTCTCTCCGACGGCGTCTCCCAGCGAGTTCCCCTCGTGTCGACATCTTGTTTCTCCTGGGCATTCGTCCTTTTAAACTGGCCTCATTCTTGAAGATATACCGCTCCCCCGATATACGCGTCCCCCTTCCGGAATTGCTTTGCCACTGCGATTCTTCCAGGAGCCTCTCGATCTTCCCGGGTATTACCTGAATCGGCGATTCANAGCCTTCCAGGCAGCGAAACACTCGACCTTATAATCTACTTGTTATAAAGATTAATTGACGATGAACGAAATAATTAATTGATTAATCCTGAAGTATTCGAGACAGAAGGAAATTGTATACAACCTCTCTCGTGTACGACGTTAGTGCCTACAACTTCTGCATAAAAATATTTTCGTTAATGTCGACAATTATAATTAATAAATGAAATTATTTATCGCAAAAGCATTTTCTTCGTCCAAGCGACAAATATCTCAGACAAAAATTGTAGCTTCAGTATAAAAACAGTCATACAAAATATTAATTTTCATAGAAAGAAGGTCTTATACAATTTCCATTCTATGCAGGTCCATTGGGCCCGGTTCGCCGTCCCAACGATTACACGGGCACTGCCACTATTTAGTAATGTCCCCTGAATGGTAAAGAGCTTACGGGAAAAGTGAACGGATAAAACGGATCTGTTGAATGGGAGTACAATGGCGCGTTCGCCTCGATCCGTCGAAGTTGGGAAAACTCGGTCAGCTTAGGGCCAAGTACAGATCGGATTCTCACACTTGGGCACGCCGATTTTGCGTAGCGTGCCGTCGAGCAACCCCCGCTGAGACATTCGTTCGAGCTCGATGACACCCTCCTACCGATTCCATGATACATGACAACGCGCCCTCCACTCGTTTCTATTCACCTCCGCTCGAGTTTACGTTCCCTTTACGTTCGTTCGCGCGAATTTTCTTTGTACAGGTATCGGTAACGCACAGTGAACCATTTATGAAAATTCACGTCTTATAATTTTGCTCAATGAATGAATCGGTAAGTCATCTATAATTTACCCCATGTAGTTTCNCTGTTCATTTAATTATTCCGTTTTGCCTCTCACAACTTGAGGACAAGGAGGCTCATACTAAATGTCTGTTTGATCCAATTGTTCCTGAAGACTATCGGTAAAGAAGTTGAAAAATTTCCATTCGATTTGCAATTTCGAAAAGGCTCATTCGAGTAACGTTTGTAACGTTTAAAACGAATGAACGGTGCAAACGGTTTGGAGTCATCGTGGACGTCACCATTTTCCCCACGATTAAATGGCGTTGCGGAAATCTCCCCGCGAACCCCTCCGGGAATCCCTTTTCCATGCGATAGGGTGGCTGGCAGGGAAGGCAGGGTTCGCGAGCGAGGGTCGCGCCCTTACGCTCTCCCCGGAAGGGTCGGCTGCCTCGGTCTGGCTCGTTCAGCCCTCCTTCCGTTTTTTTCCTCTGCCATCGTTTTGGCCGCAATACGCTTTTCGCGGGACGGCTCGTGGTCGCGTACATAAATGTTTCGGTCGACCCCGGGGATGGGAAGTTGCCGAGGGGTGGTGGCCAGATTGCGGTCAGGCAAAAAAATTGAATTCAATCAGCTTCCCCATCTTGAAAACTCATCGAGCTGTGATCGCGGCGACAATTTTTATACTCCCCTCGTACGGTACCTTCTCGTCGTCGTCTCCTCCTCCTTTTACGATCACAGACTCGAATGCATTTACATGTATATAAAAATTGCACGTAACAGAAACACCGAAGGGAGATTATTAAAAAGTGGCAATTTTATGGGATTTTGTTTCGTACGAAAAAGTTTGCAATTTTTTAAGCCTTCCAGGCAGCGAAACACTCGACCTTATAATCTACTTGTTATAAAGATTAATTGACGATGAACGAAATAATTAATTGATTAATCCTGAAGTATTCGAGACAGAAGGAAATTGTATACAACCTCTCTCGTGTACGACGTTAGTGCCTACAACTTCTGCATAAAAATATTTTCGTTAATGTCGACAATTATAATTAATAAATGAAATTATTTATCGCAAAAGCATTTTCTTCGTCCAAGCGACAAATATCTCAGACAAAAATTGTAGCTTCAGTATAAAAACAGTCATACAAAATATTAATTTTCATAGAAAGAAGGTCTTATACAATTTCCATTCTATGCAGGTCCATTGGGCCCGGTTCGCCGTCCCAACGATTACACGGGCACTGCCACTATTTAGTAATGTCCCCTGAATGGTAAAGAGCTTACGGGAAAAGTGAACGGATAAAACGGATCTGTTGAATGGGAGTACAATGGCGCGTTCGCCTCGATCCGTCGAAGTTGGGAAAACTCGGTCAGCTTAGGGCCAAGTACAGATCGGATTCTCACACTTGGGCACGCCGATTTTGCGTAGCGTGCCGTCGAGCAACCCCCGCTGAGACATTCGTTCGAGCTCGATGACACCCTCCTACCGATTCCATGATACATGACAACGCGCCCTCCACTCGTTTCTATTCACCTCCGCTCGAGTTTACGTTCCCTTTACGTTCGTTCGCGCGAATTTTCTTTGTACAGGTATCGGTAACGCACAGTGAACCATTTATGAAAATTCACGTCTTATAATTTTGCTCAATGAATGAATCGGTAAGTCATCTATAATTTACCCCATGTAGTTTCGCCACCGAACCTCGGATTATTCGGAAGCTTGAAAGAGGGTGACTTCGATTCTATAGGGTTTGAATCGTTTAAACGTCTCGGATTACGGCCTCCCTAATCTCGGATTACGAAGACGATCCCCTCGACTTTTTACGCCAGGATTTGGGAAGGACAGGGAAGTCGCTACACGCGACTTATGACAAGCGACTTCTTTAATTTCCCAAACAAGTCTTTCTTAATTCGTAATGTTTCAAAAGGAAAAGTTTGAAAGCCCAGTTCGACCCTAATCTTTGCCAGATAAATTATTACTCGACGACATGAGAAGCGCTATTGGGAAGTCAGAGTTTTCGACGCCCCGTCGATGAGATTCGATCATCCGGGGAAACAGGAAGAACACCCGGTGCGAGGTGTGAACGTAAACACCGTCGATTTCGTTTCAACGATTATCGCGACACTTGTCTGCCTCGTGCGTCGGCAGAAAAATTTCCATTGGAAAAACAAGCACAGAAGTAATAATAATTATCAGGCATTTCCGTTGACAAACGATTCGCGTTTCAAAAATAAAACTCGACGTCGCATCGATGTCTCTCCGACGGCGTCTCCCAGCGAGTTCCCCTCGTGTCGACATCTTGTTTCTCCTGGGCATTCGTCCTTTTAAACTGGCCTCATTCTTGAAGATATACCGCTCCCCCGATATACGCGTCCCCCTTCCGGAATTGCTTTGCCACTGCGATTCTTCCAGGAGCCTCTCGATCTTCCCGGGTATTACCTGAATCGGCGATTCACGGGTGTGCGACGAGCACCGGGTGGTCCCGTGTATCAAAACGTTTGCCCGCGTCATTGTTGCGTCTCCGACGCTCTCGATGCGATCCGTCTCCCCGTTTAAAAATCGTTTAGCCCCTAATAGGCCAGTCGCTGGCGTCGTACGCCGGCGTTCAGGTGGCCGGCGACGAGCATCGGCACGACCCCACGGGGTTCCCGATCTATGACGCCCGGGGCGCGTTGACTCGTTGATATATGGATCGTTTAGAATCGCGTACCAGCGAATCTTGGGAGTTTACGCTGACCGTTTTCAACGAAACCTGCCGTCGATAAACGGAGGGAACGGCGACGGGAAGGAAGGGAACCGATCGAAATGATCTTTGCATCGGAACGTAAGCGTATGCAATTATCATTTTATTCTACTTCTACTGATGTATATTCTTTTTCCGACGCGACATAAACGAAGGGAACGGTGATGGGAAGGAAGGGAATCGATCGAAATGATCTTTGCATCGGACTGTAAGCGTTTGCAATTATCTTTTTATTCTACTTCTACTGATATATATCTCTTTTCTATGATATATACTTCTTTGAAGAGCTTGGTTACACAAATCCACGACGAACCAATCGTATCAGTGGTTACTGTCTGATATCATATATCGGGAAATTTAGTATGTTACCACCCGGTCCGTAATTGCAGACCAAGTAGAGAGTCGTCCATGGGGAATTGGGTGGGATGTATTCGATCTTGCCGCAACCGATTTTGTCTGATTTTCCCCATACGAATTGAGTGTAGTGAGCCACCTTGTCGAAGTTCTCGGTTCTGATCAAGAAACGAGGATGTAAGGAAAATCGAACATTGGCAGTGAACATTGGTTACGTACGTAAATTGATGAATTTGGTTGTTGTCGAAGTCCTTCACTTCGTCGTACCACCATTGGACGAGGTCCTCGAATCTGTTGCCAGCTTCGTTGTACCATTGGCTCCAGGCAGAATTTTGCCCAACGTATCCGTCAGATGCTAAACAGATATATTATAATTCGCCTATGATATTAGCCCATTGAAATGCCCCGTAGTTTAACACTTTTAACGATTTTTAATTGTGAATATCGATCGGGAACTCCAACTTATTTTCATTATTTGACTTGTTTTTAAGTGTCAGACTTTAAATTCAACGAAAATCGAGTTAGACCAATGGTATTGATTAGAAAAATTGTTACCATCGTTTCTGCATTGATCGTGACCGAACTGGCATTGATTGGCCCACCTTTGAGCTACCTCGGCCAACCCCTCGTCCCAGATCTTAAAACACAAGTTCCTTATGAAGCGAAGACATTGAATGCGACATTTTCCAATGGATTTCTGTAAATCGTACCAAAGTTTTCATGTTCCAGGCGGCAGGCTGAGGTCCAGGATTGCCTCGTTTCTCCAGTCCAGCGGCGACAAAAACTCTGAGATCATTATGCTTTGAGACTACCGAAACTTTCTCTTCTTCCGTGAATCCGTAAGACATCACCGTGCCACAGGCTGGAGCTGGATCTGGATTCTGTAATTACGCAGAGACTTGCAAGAATCGCGAATACGTATATAGAATTGAAAGGGTTGTAATGACGTTCTGTACTAACTGGATACTTGCACAAGGTGTGGTTGGACTTGCACGAGTAATTGTTGCAATCGAAGGCTTTGCTCGCGACCGCGAGCAAGGAGACAATGGCGAAACAAAGAAATATCTTCATGATCGTAATTATCTTCTTACCGCTGCGTCAAGTGCGAAAGCCCAGGTGCCGAGTGAACATACGGTGAACGCGTATACCTGTATTTATGACTCGCCTTATCGCCCTCGCCCCGCTTTATCATCGTTTCTTTACGATGCCGTTTCGATCTATCTCCCGTTCTAATAATGAACTGTCTCCCATTTCCATTTTAATCGCACGCTCGTTATCTTCGTTGTCCTTCACTTTAAGTGAAAAACAAACATTTCTCGAGGATCCGAAATCAAAGAACGAACCTTAGTAGCATTTACGTCTGGCCCTACGTTGGCCTAACTATACATATGTCGACACGTTGACAGTAAATGGTCAGTTTTCAGTCGTCCAACTATGTATGCTAACAGTACATGCTACTAGAGAAGTAGTTTGGGTACTTTTGAGTAAAATATCGGTCGATTAATAAACTTCATCCCGATTTACGTCAAGAGAAAAATATCGTTACCTCACGACAAGCGTGACAATTTTTAAACGCAGTGACGTAAAGTGCATTGCGATTTGCTAAGACGTTTTAGTTCAATTTAAGAGAATTTTCATAAGCATAGAATTTTCACAGCTTTCGACGTTCGTCGCTGTTTTGACAGTTCGCATACTTAAAATTCTAAATATAAGAAAATATGTTCGAGCAGGATTTATGTTTCTGAGATAGCATCGTTAATGGAGAGTTTATTATAATTCTGTCGACGGGGTAGTTACAGCTGTTTTATTTTCGGATGATTAATTGCGTGTATGGCGAGTAAGTATGGAGAGTGTGACGCGTCGTTCATTTCTTCTTTTTCTTCAGCTTCGAGGGACTCTTTTTCTTCTTCTTCTTCTTTGCTCGATCCTGCACCGCGGGCACTTCACACGGTACAACAGTCCTCGCCAACTTCTCATATACCGATCTCATTTCCGGGGACCAAGGACGAGCGGTCCTAAACTCGAGATCGACGCTGAACTTCTTTTCACCTTCGGTCTTCTGCTTCTTCACTCTCAAGAGGAATATATTCGGGTTCTCTTCTTGGTCGATCGTCCTAGGAGGAGCTTCACGAGCGTGATGATCCTGTGCGCGAGTGCGCCGCTCGCGCACGTCCGGGTCCGAGTTCTTCACTCGCGGGTACACCGTGACGGTCCTCTTGCCAGCGGCCGGAGCGGTCCCAATTTCTTCCGTCTTCCGTTTCGGTAAAGTGTCCTCGATGCAGTCGCATGGCGGCTCGAATTCCGGTCTCACCGGCTCGTCCTGCGTCCTGATCACAAGTCTGTTCTCGTTGATCACGGCTTCCAGTTCCTTGAACGGCAAACCGCTCTCCGCGATCTCCGAACGAACGTCTCTCTTCTCTTCTTCATAGGACTCGCACGGATCCACGGGACAGCACGCCGGCGGGGCCTGTTCGACCGCTGGCAGAGGGGCGAATGGGACTTGTTTCCCGCCGCAAGGACTCGTGGGGCAGTCCTTTCCACGAGGCTTTCCGGAAGCACAGCAAGGCAAGCAGGACTCGTCCGATGACGGTGGACATCCGCACTTACGCGTGGCGACTATCATTTTACTCCGCGGTCATTAATCCCGGCTTAGAAAAGGAGAAAGAAGAAGAGAAAGAAAAAGGGATCGACCTGCATGTCGGCGGGTGAATTGTACAGGAGCGGAGGTGCTGTTAGAATGTCGTCATGATGGAAAGAGGTTGGGCGCGCGTCGTGAACGTTGCCCGAACTGAACTCGTCCCGCGAGACATCGATTCGCGAGCACGGTTGCCGGGAAAAATCCCCTTCCACGGTCGAATTGGGAGAATTACCCTCTGGCATTCGTCAGATCGAGACAATTGCCAGTGGAAGGGGACATTAGGTCCTTTTTCTCGGCAACCCTGTTCGCGAGTCCATACCGATCCGTCAAAGACGCGACCACCTCTTTCCCCTTTTCCTCCCGATAACCGGTCGGTCCGACCGATATCTCGTCAAAATTCCAAGTGTTTACAGATCGGAACGTCACGTATCGAAATTCTACCGTTGTTCTCGATGTCGGTCGTTGTCGTAATTCGTCAAAATGTATTCTTGTCCTCCGATGCCACCGACGCTTTGTCCACCGGACTGTCCGCCCGCGAAACCGAAGGACGACGAGTCGTCCAAGTACTATCGCGAGATCGGGACCGAGATGATAGGGAATCGGTTGATAATCCGCATGGAAAGGGAGAAGGGGAAGTCGAGGAAGCTGAAGGACTGGGACCCGCCGTGCGACTGTGACGTGGTGATACAGAGGCCCAGCGGGAAAGAGGGGCCGAAGATATTAAAGGTCGCCGACAACAATCAGATTCTGTTCCGCATCGAGTCGAGGTCTTCCCTCTCGAAGAAGGATGGCAGCGAGACCATGCCTCAAGCTGTCTCCTACGAAGTTAGAACTTTATTTGAACGTCTCTCTACGCTGAGAAAACAGTGGTCTGACGATTAGCAAAAATTGAAATATAGTAGCAAAAAAATACTTTCCCTGAGTAATAAATACGTTCCTTCTGTATTTATTACAAATCTATATAGTAATTTCTACACAGTAATAATAATTACTATCCACAGTTACTAATTTTTACTATCCCTGGTTAGTAATTTCTAATATTCAGTTTCTACATTTTCTTTCTATTACTTTCCTTTATATTAATACACGTGATTTTTATTATTTCACATATAGATTAAAGATTTTATTATATAATTCGGTAATTTCCATTGAGTTCAATAAGTAAAAATGATACTAAGCTTACAGACGAATTTTTCCTTAAAGTTTGGCAATCATTAACTACATCCAAACATTTTTCAAGATTACTATTCAAATATAGTAATTTTGACTTAAATATGCAATAAATATTGCTAGTATTTTGTGACTTCGTTTTTCTCAGTGTACGTGTTGCGAAGACAGTGTTAAAATATTTGTTTATCTTCTGCTTTGCTCGTCGCACAGGTCGGCCAATGCAAAGGTGGGCCAAACACGAACGATCAGTGTAGAACGATCACTATTTACCCGGTGGCCGACGGTTCGGGTGCCCAGCAGGTGCACACTGATCGGCTTACGTTGGGAGACGAGAACGTATTCTTGTTGAAGGTGAAGAACAAACCAGATGCTGACGACAAACCGAGAAAGAACATAGAACTAGAAATGAGGACACCGAAACCGCCAACTCCACCAATTCCACCGATTACACCAACTCTACCTCCGTCAATGATAAAAGTGCCGGAATCTGAGAAGGTCGTTCCCGAAGTAGAGGAAGACTGTTTCAAAGTTGCGGCTCCACCGCCGAGAGAAAAGCAGAAGAAAAGAGATAAGAAAAGGAAAAAGAAGAAGAGGAGATGAAACTTGCACTTTGCACGTCGACGGTCGTTGCACAATGTCGTTTTAATGACCTGCCTGAATCTGAATGAGACAGGATTTCTGAACGAAGTTGGCGAAAGTGCGAGAACAGGTCTGCGATGCATAAGAATGCACGAGTCACCGTTGATCGGCGGTAGGAGCAGCCGTGGCCGATCGGTTCGTCACGGCCAGATGAGCCGCCGGGAGTTTCCATTCTCAAGGAGGCTCGTCGATGAACGACGCCTCTCTCCCGGGACCGCTGTCCATTCACAACATTCTCCTAATTACTTCTGACTCCTACCGTGATCCTTGCACTTCGAAGAAGTCTACTACTCCATTCATTCCAGTAGCGGAGATTCACGTTTCTCTGTGATTACGAGAAGCTTCAATGAACGTGGCAATTCCTGGAGTCGCGATTATGTCCACGTCACTTGGACAAATTCGAATCTGGATTTCCTTCTGTTCTTTCGAGTGTCATGGAGATTCATACACACGTTTACTTCTGTGCGGTCGACGTCTGTTGAAAAAACTTCTGACCGATAAATCAGACGTGCCGGTGGATCGACTCGAGGTAGGAAATGTCACGACGTACGAAAAACAGCGTGACACGTATACGACCGCGGTGGTAGGTGGAAAGACAGACGTCTTTTCCAGCGGGAATCGACGGTAAAGAAAAGGCTGCGGTCACCGATGAATGAAACGACGAGTGACCAAGATATTGTACTACGTGGGACGAGAGAAGGACCTCTTCGAGGGAGAAGAATGATTCGATCGAGTAACGAGGGGACGATTCTCGCACGGCTTTGACGCCAGTTTCGAGACCTGTCCACTACGTTTATTCTTGTACCGATTCTCTCGTCGAGACCAAGTCAAGAAGCTGAAACTTTTTGACTTGCGTCAATCGCCTTGACGCAAGTTACGCAGTAATTTTAAACGACTGAGCAGTCGGTTCGCGGCGTACATTGTACGTAAAATGTTCACTGCCACGAGATATACCGTGACAAATGATCCAATTCTACCTGGGCATTGTCAGCGCCGTACGCCCGCGATACCGTTCGCGACCCAACCGGTTACGCCCATGATCATCCTTTCGAGTTGACGTCGATAGCGCCCATTTTTCATCGTACGCGACGCGGCCCTCCCACGACAGCCGAGATCTCACGATGTTACACCCTGAAATATCGTCTTCATTCGCTGTTCGCCCGTTGTCTGCGCTCAGTATTTTTTTCTCTTTTAATTCCCTGACACCGTAAATGGGGCTACGATGGGCGGGTGGCCGTTCCCCGGTCCGTCCAGAAACAGTGAATGGGATCGAAGCCGTGGCCTCCATTCAGACCGGCACCTGACTCCCGACTTTCCCGATCGTGAGAATCGTTTCGGAAATTTTTTTCGCCTCGGATCGACCTGCGCCGTTGAAAAAACGACAGAAACCTTTCAGGAACGGTGCTCGAGTGGAAAAGTGATCGCGAAGAGGGTGGTCGAAGGTTCTCCGCGATTTATGCGTTCGTCGTAATAACGTTTTGAACGATTTTTATGGAACATTGTATACAGCTCGAGTGCATCAATCCTGATCGAAACTAACGCGACCGGCACCTGTCGCTCGGATAAAATTACTATTGAACTACTTAATTTGAATAACGTTTCTGGCCATACTCCTATCACAATAAATAATTATTTTATACAAATACCAGGATCTCGGGCAACAGGCATTTATTTTTAACAAATTTGATACTCGTAAATCGATGATCGTATCGTATCATAGACAGCCGATCAGTTGAGGACAATTTCGTCTTTGTTTAATTCTTGGATTGTCCATCGAATACACGTCTATGACTCTCGTCCGATGCCTTTATAGTTGCAGGGTCTGATACACCGGTTTACCAGGAAGGTTACCTTTCGGACCGTAGAGGCAGTACAAAGTGAGCTTCAGAAGATCTGTACGGTAGAGCAGGCTCCCGCAACCTATTCTATAGGATTTCGCCCAGACCATGTTCGTGTAGAGGTAGGTCTTCGGGTCGAACCTGTTTCGTAAATTTGTTCGCTGCAAACTTCGAATCGATCGGCAATTTTTAATCTATGATGATGAGAGTTACTTACTTATTTTTGCACACCGTGTTACTGTCCATATCCTTCACGTGCGAATACATGTAGTTGACCAATGTGGAGACGTTCGAGTGTATCACGTCCCCGTCGTTGTAGTGCATCACGTAATTCTGACCTACCTCGAACCTATCTGCAATATTCAGACGATTGATACCGAACTCACCCCGATCGCTTAACCCCTTAACAAAGTTTTTCTCCCATGTAAATGATAAATATCAATAAAACGATTTTTTTTCTTCATTCTCACATTGTTATTTTCAATTCTGAGATTATATGTCATAATTGGGCAGAAAATGTTGAAAAATGGCCATATATTACAAATTACGTAAAAAATTCTCAAATTTTGTAATAAAATTATAATTTTTGATAAGTGTTCCAAAAGACGGTCAGAAAACGACAGATTATGACAAAAATTGACGAAATCTAATATAATATGTTGAATTCTGACATAATTTCTTCACGAATTTATCGTCAAATTTTGTGAAATTTTAACATGTTAAATTATGTCAGAATTCAACATATTATATTATATTTCGTCAATTCTTGTCATAATCTGTTCTTTTCTGACCGTCTTTTGGAACATTTATCAAGAATTATGATACTATTACAAAATTTGAGAATTTTTTACATAATTTGTAATATATGGTTATTTTTCAACATTTTCTGCCCAATTATAACATGCATATTTCCACCAGGGAGGGAACATGTTCGGAATACACCGACCTAATACACTATAAAAACAAGGTCTAAGAGCCTTCTTCAGGCTAAAAGGGGTAAAACTTAGTAAAAATAAAAGTAAAAAAAATTTTCGAAACCTAATCATTCATCGCGCTCGAATTTGACTGTATAATTTGTAATTACCAACGTCGACGCAGGGCGCGTTTTCGAAATGGCATCGTTCCACCCATCTCTGAGCTATCACTTCCAATTGCGGGTCCCAACTCTAAAAGCAAACCGATTTTCTAGCTGACTCTATATCGTCAACCACGTTCAATCTCATCGTTCTCATTTATACCAGTATTCGCATGTTCGACGCCCCGGGTTGCGGTCCCGGATTCCCTTGAACCTCGAACCCTTGCGCCACGTACGCTCTTAGCTCGTTGTGTTTGTCGACGATTATCTTTTTCTCCAAATCCGTTAAACCCCTCGATAATACACGGCCGCATTCGTACGCCGGAATCGGGTTCTGCAATCGTCGTTATGACAAATTTTACGCTCGTCGCGCGAGAAAAAGCTTAATCACTGCGCGTTCGCTTGCATTTTCCTCTGTTTTACGCACGAGGGTGCATTTCTGACGTGAACGATTTTTCACGGACGGAAAATCGATTTGGTACTTACGGGATAACTGCAGAGAACGTGTTTCTTGCCCTTGGCCGTGCACGCGTTCGACCGGCAGTCAAAGGTTGCCCTGGTCGTATCCGCCACGAACGCGGCTAGTATTGCTACCCAGAGTAACTCCATAATCGCGTTCCTAGTTTCGATCGACAAGTAACAACGGGAAGCAAGGAGCTAGCGGACGATGCCGTATTTATTGAGAGCCTTATCAACAGGCTCTCCTCCTCCCGGTGATCGTTCACGTTAGAAGGATATTTTTTATGCTTCTCGGGCCAATGGTTCACTGAGATCGGCCGAACTACCTCAGGCGGAATTGATTGATTTCAGATTTCAACTACGCGTTTATTTGCGTGGGAGGCGATAACAATTTTTGTTAAGTCGTTCGTCGCGCAACGGCATAATCACTTTCATTGATACAGTATGGGACAGTGAAGTTTAGCCAGTATCTGCGTATGTGTGCGTATGTAGCGAAAAACATTGATATTTCAATATATATGTATATGTATATTGAAATTTCAATGTGTCCCACTAGGGAACGCACACAAACGCAGGAGGTGGCTACACTTCACTGTCCCAATTTGTATGTATCGAAATTTCAATGTTCTTCGCTAGAGAACGCACACATACGCAGGAGCTGACTAAACTTCATTGTCCCATACTGTACTTTTCTTGCTTCACGAGGAAGAAACAGAGAGATCGGATCGATTAATGCATAGATTTCGTTCAATTAGTTCAGATTTATTGTCGCTCGATAACGCGAGACATTTTTAAGATAACAAATAATTCCCTTAGAGATATTCGTTAGCTTCTCATAATCTGGTAAATCGGCGTCCCCTCCGCGTTGCCTCGCGGACCGTGAACGCACATTATATGAAGATGTAGCTGATCGGTTCGAAATAGGATTTTACCGCAACCCACCCTGTACGTCTTGGCCCATACCAGTTGAGTATACATATAAGTTTCCGGATCGTACCTGCATCGATTTCACACCGATTACCATCAAGCTAAATTGTCTAAAAGAGAGAAGAAAAATCTCCGACGCGTTTACCTATAATGGCACACCGTGTTAGCGTCCATGTGCACTACCTCTGATTGTACATAACGAATCAATTCCCTGATCATATCGGGAACTGTCCAGGTGAACTGATTCTGATTGGTATCGAAAGAAGCCAGAGTCTGCCCCGCCTCGAACCGATCTACGATAAAAAAAAAAAACAGAGACAGAGATTTGGCAGTGAAATCGGTTCGGCGATAAAATTTTCGCGAGGATTACCAATGTCGACGCAATCCGCGTACTCGAACTGGCATTGATTGAGCCACCTTTGAGCGATAAGGGCCAGCTCCTCGTCCCACACCTGCAACGATCAGCCGGTCGGTCAGAAGGCAAGGACGTGAGACCCGGAAGGCCGTTCGTTCTTTTGTTCATTCGTACCATTATCCGCATGTTCGACGCGGCTGGCTGCGGCCCCGGACTCCCCCTCGTCTCCAGACCCATGGCCACCGTCGTTCTGATCTCGTTCAGAGCGGTAATCGTCACGTTCACCTCCTTGTCCGTCATGCCCGACGCGTAAACGGTCCCGCAGGAAGGTCCTGGCTTCGGGTCCTGCACTAATTTCATGAAGTAACGTCTTTCACTCGCGCGGCGTTATCGCGTCCTAGCCGGGGCTCCGATTTGCAATTAATCATTCGATACTGACCGGGTACTCGCACAGAACGTGCCGGTAGCCTTTAGCCGCGCACACATCGTTGCCGCAGTCGACAGCCCTGATCGGTGTTATCGAGAACGACGCGACGACTATTACGGCGACGTACAGCGACTCCATAACTGCCTTCTTTCTCTCGCACGATAAATCCAAACAATAAGTAACGATCGTACAAGCCTGTATTTATTAACAATCTTATCGGCAGCCTCCCGCAAATCTCTCCGCTTATATGTCTACACGGTCATGCCTCTCGCGCGGCTCTAACGATCCTACAGCTCGAGGAGATTCGTTCCGCACATAATCGGAACGCGTTAATTTCGAATCGGTAAGTCTGTATATCTGCACGCACGCCGGGTGCACGTACGTATGTACGTGCGTTACGCGCGTGTTAAATGTCCGCGAGTTTCGTTTCGGCTCTTGGAGATCGACAATGTGAACGATTTCACGGTCATCGGTTACAAAAGTCACGTTTATTAAGTCGTTACATTTATTTATTCATCGGTCGACAATGTAACGCGGATCAGTAGTTTGATACGGGGGCGACGTCTCCCTCGAAGTCTTTCTGGAT
>SMSR01012901.1:0-19380 GCA_019453355.1 Ceratina japonica
CAGTCAGACGATCCATAATTGTAAAGTTGTGGCTCCTTTGTTATCGGTTCTCTTTAATAGAGGCAAAATGAGAAGGGATTGCATTGGGTGTCAATTTTAGGAATTAATTACAATACGTGATCGTAAAGTCGTTCGTTTATTGCGTTAACTATAAGAGAAGTACCTACAAATGATCTTATAGAGGTAGAAGAAGACGAGCACGGAGAATATGGTGAGCACGGTGTAATGAAGAATTTTTAACGTGCGATATCTCTTCTTCGCGTAAGGAAGCGTGTCCATCGTATCGTTTATCGAGCTACGGAGGCATTCTACACCTGCGTCGGTTGCGTCTTCCCAGTCAAAAAATTTCATGTCAAATGGAAATTCCTCTTCGTCGGTAGCGTTTAAACGATTTACGACGCCCTTTAGTCTGTCCGTCTTCATGATCCAAGACGTACTCATGAAGTGACTCAACATCCGAACCTGCTTGGACACCTTGTACACCATCTTTAACGTCCTGTGCGAAAAAATTTACGGTCAACGAGCAGTCAATAGCTGCCTATACATCTATTAAAAGAAACTTACTTAGGTTTTTTCCGCTGAACGATTAGGACTATATCGGCAATGATTGCAGGGAACACGTGGAAAAACACGTGAAGCAGAAAAAGTCGCCGTTAACATCATTAAGTAAGGACCATTCTTTGTGTCCACCCATCCTCGATACGGTTCCCGTATCGCGTTTATAACTGTAGGAAAAATTCACGACATCACAATAACGATGGAAGATGATTATGAGCTTGAGCCGCTCGAAAAGTTCAAGTACAAGATGATGAAGCCATACTCATAGAAGGCCTGTAGACAATGCACGGGAGCGATGTCCGTCTAGCAAACTCCTCGACTATACTCTCGGCGACGGCTTTGCTAAACGGGTACTGGTTCAACCATTTTCCTGCTATATCGTTGAACGCTTCCTCCGTAAGTCCGGCAGCGTTCTCCTCGTCGGCTCGTATGATGTCCTCGATCATCTTCAAATCGCACGGGGGCGGGTAAAATTTGTCTTCGATCGGGTTCCTGTAATGATGAGAGTACGCGGTCGATACGTACGCGAACGCGTTCAACTTCGGGCACTCGGCTGCTAGTTCGAGCATCTTCTGCGTTCCGAGGACGTTCGTTCGCAAAAGAACAGACACCTTTGCCCCGAAGTACACCGTCGACGCGTTGTGAATGATTATGTTCACGTTGTTTATCAAACGCTGGCGATCCTCCGCCGAGAGGCCCAAGTCGGGTTTGGTCAGATCACCGTATATCGGTATTACCTTGTTCATAAAGTTTGGATTCTCTTCACGCAACCTGTCAAATACCTAAGCATTTTTTTATTAGCGATAGTATAAGATTTATTTCTGGTAATGAATTATATTTTGGACGTAAGGGATAAATTTAATTAACAATATGTAATTCGTTTAATGCGAATTTCGTGTATGCGTGTATGAACATGGTCCCCTGCTCTCGCAATAACTAGGATTTTGTATATTGGTCTGAACTCGTATTTTANATATTACATCCGTCGCCAAAGGCGCTACGTGCAACATGCCCAAAGTCGCCGTTAACATCATTAAGTAAGGACCATTCTTTGAGTCCACCCATCCTCGATACGGTTCCCGTATCGCGTTTATAACTGTAAGAAAAATTCACGACATCACAATAACGATGGAAGATGATTATGAGCTTGAGCCGTTCGAAAAGTTCAAGTACAAGATGATGAAGCCATACTCATAGAAGGCCTGTAGACAATGCACGGGAGCGATGTCCGTCTAGCAAACTCCTCGACTATACTCTCGGCGACGGCTTTGCTAAACGGGTACTGGTTCAACCATTTTCCTGCTATATCGTTGAACGCTTCCTCCGTAAGTCCGGCAGCGTTCTCCTCGTCGGCTCGTATGATGTCCTCGATCATCTTCAAATCGCACGGGGGCGGGTAAAATTTGTCTTCGATCGGGTTCCTGTAATGATGAGAGTACGCGGTCGATACGTACGCGAACGCGTTCAACTTCGGGCACTCGGCTGCTAGTTCGAGCATCTTCTGCGTTCCGAGGACGTTCGTTCGCAAAAGAACAGACACCTTTGCCCCGAAGTACACCGTCGACGCGTTGTGAATGATTATGTTCACGTTGTTTATCAAACGCTGGCGATCCTCCGCCGAGAGGCCCAAGTCGGGTTTGGTCAGATCACCGTATATCGGTATTACCTTGTTCATAAAGTTTGGATTCTCTTCACGCAACCTGTCAAATACCTAAGCATTTTTTTATTAGCGATAGTATAAGATTTATTTCTGGTAATGAATTATATTTTGGACGTAAGGGATAAATTTAATTAACAATATGTAATTCGTTTAATGCGAATTTCGTGTATGCGTGTATGAACATGGTCCCCTGCTCTCGCAATAACTAGGATTTTGTATATTGGTCTGAACTCGTATTTTATAATGACGTCAACTACATCCGACCGTGATAATGACCGTTCGTTGTATTCTTTCTACGACGTCTATAGGTGTTAATAATATTAAAATGTATTCGTAATTATTGTTTGTCATCAGCACGCGCTCTCTTTACCTTAATTATTAATGCGTACTGAATAATTTTTCAAAAATTATGGAGAGCCAAAAGTATTTGTTAGTATCAGCTGTTTTAAAACGTTCGTATCCTATATACCAGATATACGGGACGACAAATGATTTTTCGGATCCTGTCATTAGCTAATTTCATCTACGAGGAAACGTTTGAGAGAGAAAACGTTTACTTACCTTCTCTTTGAAATACTTCTCCGTTCGTTCTTGGATAGATAAACCCTTGTTCTCTCTAGTCATAATGTAAACGTTGCCGATTTCGGTACACGTCCTCAGAAGCTTCTCCAAGATGAGGCTGCCGTAAAAACCGGTGCAGCCCGTAAGGAATACGTGTTTCCCGGCGTAGAAATTTCGTATCTGGCCATCGCTTTTTCTCGAGTTGTTCGTCAAATTCATTTTTAAAACGTCACTTCTCTGCCCTTGGTAACAACTTTTACTTGCACCTTGTATTTTCGACAAAATCAATTTCTCCGAGCCATCTACGATACCTAGGTACGACGTTTGTAAAATGTTTTCAAAAAGACTTAGATACCCTCTTCTTTTAAGAACAGGTATTTATACCAAATATTGCTGCGTTCCATTTGCAATTGTAATTGTATAAATCAAAGTCTATCGCTCTCTTGCGTGAATACGATAGAAGTTGTCTTTTACTACTCTTATTAGAAATTTCAATGTGTCATCCTCAATGAATTAATGTCAACCAAGGGTTTTTTCATGTAGCGCATGTTTTGGAGCATATTAATCGTGTGAATTGATGCAAATTCCGATTGACGACTTCAACTTTAACACCGCTTATATACGTAAATAAGATGAACGTTGCATATTCATAAGTTTACGTACGACAATGAATATACATATTCTATTTACGGTCTGAATTCGTTTTCAATAGTAAAGCGAAGAGATCGCAAGAGAACAACAACGGGAGCAATAAAAATGTGTGTTTATTAATTAAAAAAATAGAATATTTCCGCTCGGGAGAACAGGCTCTTTTCCCAATATTTTCATAATTTATTTCGTACATAAATTTATTGAAATCGACGGGGCGTCGAAAGAACGTCAACGTAAGCCGGTGTTCGTGGTATATCCACGAACTCCTGCACCACGGGATCCTTCTGTTCGTGTGAAGCGACGTGCTTCACGATGTCTTTCTTTTTAACGAAGACCTCGCCGCATCGTTCGCAACGCAACCACTTCGCTTCGTGCGTTCTGCCGTGCTTGATCATGTCGTTCTTCTGCGAGAAGCTTCTACCGCAGGTCCCGCAGGCGAACGGTTTCACCCCGGTGTGAACCCTCTCGTGCACGTGCAACGCGCCTCTACGAGCGAAACTCTTCCCGCACCGCTCGCATCTGTACGGTTTAACGCCCGTGTGCGTCTTCATGTGTTGACTCAGATTGCTCGAGCATTTGTACTCCATGTTGCACACCCCGCAGACGTAGGGACGTTCTCCGGTGTGGATCCTCTCGTGGAGGAGCCTCGCCTCTCTCGAGACGACGGACTCGCCGCAGTATTGGCAGACGTGCGGCCGTTCCTTCGAATGTACGGACCTTTTGTGATAAGACAATGAACTTTTGCTACACAGTTTCTTGCCGCAAACGTCGCACTCGACGCCCGTCCTGTTCCCCTCGTGCGTGCGCTCGTGATTCGACAAGAGAGATTGCGTCGGAAATATTCGCTCGCAGTTCTCGCATTGCCATGCGGTATAACTCGCGGATCTCTTTCGGATGCTCTCTATTATGTCTTGCTGCGTGTGGTCTTTCCGGTGTAACTTCAGCTCGCTCATCGACTTACATCTGCACGTGCATACCTAAATACACAAAAATGATTAAAATACAATTGGGATCAGCGTCGAACGTCATCGATTATGAAATACTTACGCTGCACGTGTATGTGCCATCGCCGTGATCGTGCCGTTTCAAGTGCGTGTTCATGTTCCCCTTGCGATTGAAAGACGCGCCGCATATCGGGCAGACGTGGCGATTCAGACCGTGGGACAGTTTATGCTGCCTCAGTTGTATCCTTTTGCAAAACGCTTTACCGCATTTCTCGCAAGGATAGGGCTTAGTGCCGTCGTGCTGGTTCATGTGTTCCCGCAAATGAAATCTGAATTAAAAGTGATTCTAAATTATCTCAAAACTGTCTGATCGAATATTCTATTATAATAATAATTTAGAATTGTACGATGTTCAGAAGGCTACCTAGATCGAAACGCGTTCCCGCAGACCTCGCAAACGTGTCGCTTCTTTTTCGAATCGTCTAGGTGCGTCCTCTTGTGACCTCTCAGATTGTTGGAATGTTTGAAACTCTTTCCGCATAAATCGCATAGGTACGGTTTGTCCACTCTGTGAGTGGCCTCGTGCACGTCCAGGCTAGACCATTTCTCGAAGCTTCGGTCGCATTCGATGCATTTGAACAGGAGTCGACCGTCGTGGTACTTCGAAATATGACTTAACAATTCTTTTTTGCTACTATAAAGCGAGCCACAATGGCCACATCTTTTATTCGTTTCCATCGGTACAATGTTATTCGCGTCGTACGTATCTCTCGTTACATTAAAAATCTCGTACTGTTCCTCTTGGAGGAATTTACAAGAAACTTTACGTTCAACAAATTTTACGTCGCTCGATTTTTTCGTATTCGCATAGTTCTCGGTCTTCTCCTTCTGCGCCTCTTCTTCCTTGAACGATACTTCGTGATCTTCTAATGTCTCTCGCCTCTTGAACGTATCGTCGCAACGAATGGGATGAATTTCATTGGACATCGTCGCTTCGTTCTCCGGACGACTCTCCGTTTTACTTCCCTCGTCTTGCGATTCCAGCAACTCGTTCAACCCGGGCTGCCCTTCTCTCCTGACACTGTCCGCAAAACTGATTTCTTGATTCACGATTCTGTCTACTTTGTCAGAAGACAGCTGTACAGACGTGACATCAGAGGCTTCTCCCATGCACATCTCTTTGGTCACCTCCATGGAACATTTTTTAGCTATTGCACTGTACCTCTGGTCATAATTCAACTGCAAATCAGGAGAAAGATTTGTGTTGTTAATATTCAGTACTAAGTACTAAGAGATCAAACTCGATTCGTTTAGACCCTTACCTCTTCGTTGACGTTCAAGAATCTTTTCAATCTCATGTCAGTCCTCAAAGAAGCCACGATCAGTGAATGAGCGATTTCCAATTTGTTGTAACAGTTCGGACATAATTTCAGTGGCATTAAATCCTCCACGTCGACCTTGATCGGAAGATGCATATCAATCTTTTCTTTCAACTTCAATTTCATTCCTTTAGGTGAAAATATTTCTACGCCGTCTGAACTTGATTCTCCACAGATTCTACACAAATCTGAGAACTTCATCATACTTATATCACGATACTGATCGATCTCGATGTCCATATCGCAGTATGACAGTGCAACATTCTCAACTAATTCTATCTGTTCGTTTCTGTCAAAGACACTTCTCGATCCTTTCCCAGATATCGAATCGGAAGCAAACAAAGTTGGAATCGCGTCCTGGTCTATTATCACTGGATCAGTCTTACTTATGTAATAACGATCCTCTATGTGATGTGAACATACGTGATAATTTAAATGCAGCTCCTCGCTCGATTTCATTACGAGGTCTTCCCTACCGCAGTGATGCGCCCAGATCTTCGAGCTGTAAAAATGACAAAACTACGTAGACATTCGTAAATTATTTTAATCAACGTTCAACGCGCAACTCGGGATAAACTGACCTGTCATCGTTCGGGAAGTTGATAAATGTTACGTCTGTCGAATCTTCGATTTCCGAAGAATATTTACAACTCTTTGCAGCACACACTGTCTTCATGCTGGATCATTCGATTTATAAATAAGATACACGAATCGTTCACATGTTTTGTGTCAGTCTGATGTCAGTAGCAGAAAACATAACCTGTCACTCTGGTCGACGCCATGGACTGATCGACGCGAGGAAAAGTATCAAATTCTACTGCACAGATCTCGATGAAACTCAAATTAAAGCTAAAAAGATCCCAGGTTTAGAACATTATAAAACCGTTCCTCTTCAAGATATTTCGTCTTATGCATCGATTGAGATGCGTGAGTGGAGGTAAAATTTATTGTAAAAACTGTAAACGATTATTTATTGGCACGTCCGCTCTAATTTTCATTTAGGAAGGATCTACCTACATTTTCAGAAGCTCTACCTTTAAGTTAAGCGTTATTTCATTAAAATCCATTCAGTAGAAGCTGAAACATATTTTTCTTCGAGCGTGACGTAATTTTGAATTTTCGCGCGGTGGCCGCGAAACCGAAGTCACGCGCGGTCGAGCGCGGATTGGACAGCGTATCGCTCACGTGATTTCCACTCCGGCATTCGAGCATCCGGCAGTTGTCTTGAACGTCTGTGTCGTTTTGTGTTTTAGTTAAGAATAAAAAGCATGTGTAACATAAGTTGGGAAAGAAGAAGCAGATATCGAAGAAAGAGAAAGGAAATTAAGAATAAAAAGCATATGTAACATAAGTTGGGAAAGAAGAAGCAGATATCGAAGAAAGAGAAAGGACTTCTTCATTTTCTCGTTCAAACATCGTTCCTCGAGTTATTCTATCCTCTGAAATTTGAAGCCGATCGCAAAGTTCAGGACGGTGAATTCGATCGCTATTCATCCAGCATCGCGCAGAGATCGATCGCACCGGACGGACGGATGGCCAAGAGAACAGGTAAATAAGTTTCCGTTTTACAAAATCTCTTTTTTATTGATGCTTCGACAACATGGGCTGAGACACACACATTTGCTCATATGAACTTATATACCACTGCGTGTTCCAAACATATACATACACAATTCGTTAAAATTATTGCATCGCGCGGCACTAGACGTAACAAACGGTTTTACAACTTAGAATCGTGTTTCGTGTCGTTCTCTTAATCTTACAGAAACCTTCGTCAGCGGATCGACTCGGTAAAACAAGCTGTGACGAGGCGGCGCGCTCGTTCAATTTCCATTAAAACCATGGTCCTCCTTTAGTCAATTCGCTCCGATAAAAATCTGCTTACCCCAGTCGATTGAAAACGTAATCAACGAAAACTGTCGATGAAAAGGCTCGCGTAACATGACTCGTTACAAGTTCGTCGCTTAATTATGAGGGATATGTTTGTTGAGGGCAATTCTTATGCACCGGCAATGAGTCCGAGGGACGAGGCGTCCCTTTCTCGCTTCGTTTGAGAAAATACGATGATAGAAAAATGTTTTAAACCTAAGCATACTCATTTATACTCCGATAGCACGATTCGAACTAAACGATTATGCGTCCACCGTGCGCAATCGCGTGATACCTTCAGATTCGATAAGCTCCTTCGCACGATCGTTCGTCGTTGACGCCGATCCGCGCGGATAGTAAAATTTGATGTCCGAAGCGAGAGAGCGATAGAATCTTTCCTTTCTGACATCAAACGTTTCGTTCGCGACGCGTGCTCAACGCTTCTCTCTCTCTCTCCTTTCCTTCTTCCTTCGTTTCGCGTTTTCGTTTGCAACGTCGACGTATGAAAAAATCATTTTCGACCATTCCATATGCATACATACATGCATACACACGCTTACGTATATGTATATACATATATATTCAAGGAGATTCACATGGGTCGCAAGAATAGGTTGACAGGATAGACTCTTCTAATAGACTTTGCAGACGGACATAATAGAAATATTTAATATATAGCATCATATATTAATATAATATTTAGTAATAATATAATATCTATTATATATTAATATGTATATGATATTTTTTTTTGTTTTCTTTTTAATAATAGCGTCCTCTTCTCTCTTCTCTTATCTCGCTATTTGTTTCAAGTGTGATATCCAGCGATTCCTATTTCTCTCTCAATCTCTCTCTCTCTCTCTGTTTCGAATTTCGGTACGACGTGAGTACAACGTTTTTCGCTTCGGCCTTACGTTTAAATCCTCAAGCATTTTGTACGACCTGTTGACTCGCGCGACCGTTCCTCTGGTCGTCTCACGATGCATCGTCGTAGGAACGAAATAAAATACTGTCTGATCGCGAAACGTTTCGCGCAACGCAATTCTACGTGTCGATCGAAACGTTCCTTGAACGAAAGTAAATGCAGGACAGGAGTTCGACTCGCTTCTAAGGAAAAATCAATCCCAGAGCGCGTGACGCTCGGACGGGGAAATTAAAATCCTAGTTTATACGCTTGGGCCGTGCGCAAATTGTCCAGGAACCATTGTTCCCAAGCGTGAACGCACGATGGGAAACGGAAACTGAAACGCGGTCGCGGTTTCTACGCATCGAGAGAAGGTCTACCTGGTGTCGCGGGTCATTTTGTACAGAAGGAAGTTTATACAATGTTTCTCGGACTTCACTGTTGGACACTCACACTGACGTTTTTAAAAATTGTGCAGAACGCTTGGAGGTGGGACAAAAAAGAACCGGGAACACCCGACCCTCGGGCGTTATTCAATTTTCAAAGAAAAACGTTCTGGCAAGTTTCCCGGCTCCTGTGTTCGCGGTGAACGTTGCGCGAGGGTCGGCAGGAAGGAAGCGTGTAGAAAAGAAAGGGTGTATCCTCGATAGATGCGGGCCAAAGTATTTGTTTCGACCCGCGTGCGTCACTTTACATCGCTAGACTTCGGTGAGTACTCGTTTATTATTAAATATTATACTTCTTCTACTTAGCTACCATTCATCTTTGATATCTCGTCGTCGTCGTCCTCCCACCGTCTCCTCCGTTATTTATATAATTTCAAGAAAATAACATTTAATTCATACAAAATTGACTACGGCCGATTGCTTTTATGATGTGTTCCGGTTTCATTTTATTTCGTCTAAACGATTCCCGTGCAGAACCGAGAAATGAAAGCACGCGTCGTTATATCCATCTGCCCTTTGTCCACGATTTTTCTTCCGTTTCCGCGTTCTCCGTTTTTTTTTCTTTTTCGTTTTTTTTAAGATATGACGTGTATACGTATTGACCTGAATGATTGATTCCGACCGGCTCTTTTACTTACGACCCATTCGACGCGACGCTTTTCGCGGATCATTCGTCGAAAGGAATTCCCTATCGCCAAAAATTCGCGAGGAAAATATCGTTACGCGTTCGTAAAAACGGTGTTCGATCTGGCGAACCATTTCGCGCGCGCTATCGAATCACACGAAACCAAGGGTCGACGGGTGTCTGCCGGCTTTTTAAGACCGGCACGAGGAGCGTTCGGTAGTAGATCGATGAACCGGAATTCGTTACCCGAGATAGAAAAACGATTTTCCGAATGATTTACCGCGGCAAACACGGTTTAAAAATTCCGACCGGATCGATCCCGATCTCGATCCGCCGCCGTTCGAAACCGGCGACGTCGAATGGGCCGGCGTCGGGTCCGTTCGTTCAGTGGCTGGAAATCTTATCGGATTAAGAAAATATGCGGGGACATCTTGATAACTAAGTTCGCTACAATTTATACAGACATTCAATCGTTAGAGCGCGTGCAGCTCGGTGCTTTTTAAAGCGGAAACCGTCGAGGAGCGTACACTGCCAACTGCGGAAGTACCTTACGAAGCATATAGTGATTCTCGTAAATACGAGCGCGAGATTCTCCGTCTGTGCACGATCCTCCATCGTAGGTCGCGTGCGTCGCTGCGCGAAACCGGCGGGGATCTCGAAAAATCGGGCATGTGCGAAGAAACCGTTTCTGCCTTATTCCATCGTCGGTCCTATTTCGATTTTCGATTTAACGGAGCGTACTATCGACGGAAAGAACGACGAGCGAAAGAACACACGTTCCTCGTGCACGGTGCGTACCGACTTTCGAGAAACTCGCGTTCGCGCACAGGGTGTTCATTGCTTTTGGTCCTTCTTGTACCTTTCTTAATTGATTCGACGATCTGCTCTCTCTCTCTCTGTATACCTAAGATCCCGTCGCCGCGCGGACGGTAAACGGAACGTTGCTATGAAACTCGACGGTCGCGAGAGCCACCGCCGACGGAAAGAGATCGCGGGAAACCTTAGTCAGATAGAACGCGCGCATATAGATTCGGAGAGGTGTCGCGTGAAACTGGCTGGACGTATTTAATGGTGCGCCTCGACATTTCGTTCGCTCCGTGGTTCCCTGTCGTCGTCTGGAGATCGAAACTGACAACGCCTCGCGATCGAGAAGGTTCTCGCGTGACGTCCGGTCGGGAGAGCTTAATAAAAATTGACGCGAAGGGGTTGCGCTCTTCCGTGTTCTCTTTCTCCTGTCGTATTTCCCTGTTTCTCTCTAATCTTATTAGGCCGCGGGACGAGCTCTTGATCCGGCCGAAGACAGTCGCGACCGTTGACTAGACGCACGCGTTCCCCACAAGGTGACAACTCCCGCGAAACGCGACGCGCGACGGGAACGGCGATTCTTGCAGGAACTCAGAATTCGTATCGATTCTGACCAAGTCTACCTCGTCGTTCGATTCGCGTGTCCCCGTTTTCTGACGTCCTCTTCGCCGCGAGCGAATCGTCAAGTGCACGCAGTCAGGAAGTTGCCACCACACGGATAATACGTATCGCGAGGCGACTGACAGATCTCCGAATTGTCCTTTCGTTAATATGTACAGTGAATAAGCTGGTCTACCGTTACTCGATCTCGCGCAACGTAGCCCTCTCCTCCGTTCCTCTCTCTCTCTTTTTTACGTTTCTCCCTCGTTAGACGTTTTTACCATGTTCGGTCTCTCGTTGATGAGTCTGTACAAAAATGATGATCGGTTCTCGTATAAATCACGTGATCAGCGTTCAAGGCATACGCACACCACCGCCTCATCCACGTCGGTTCGCCTTGAACGCTGTGCAACGACTTCGACGTCCGTCTGGCTTGGCCAGACCGTTATCTCGTTATTAGTTATTTCCATTATCCTAAGAGCAGGCCCGTCGCGGGCCTGACCATCTAACGTCGGACGGCACGGACCTTCTTTCAGGGTATGCACGAGTGCGTGTTGGTGGCCTGGCCCGGCGACGACAACGCGACGGAGAAGTCCGAGTCGAGGACTAGGTCGCTGATACAGCCCACGATACCCTTCCCGTATCTCCCACCCGTTGTCCTCACGATGTCCGGTGCTCCACCTGAAATCAGATCAAACGAGATTTCGTTTCGACGACAACTTACCCGCGGTGTAAGCAGTCGTTCAGAATTGATTCGAGATCGCGTGGACGTAAATTTAAGACGAGTTTACTTCGTCGAATTTAGATCGTGAATTTGGCGAGGCGACGGAGCAGTTCGAAGGTTTTACATTCCATTATTAATCGGATGGAACGCGGCGGGTAAACACGGTGTGTTCGACGAGCCGAGACGTGGGTCCATAAATTTTCCGAGAGTGCAGCAATGCATCAAGCTGTTTCTTTACGAGTTTAACGGTTCAGCGAAAGTTCCCGGGAATCCCCTCCTGTATCTCGTCTATGACCCACTTGGTAATTTCAGGTAATAATTCAAACAGGTGAACGTGACCAAAGTTCGTTGTACTCGCTACCTCGGACATCGAGAATTTCATAGAGACGCGTGTATCGTCGGAATAATAGAGTAGAAGAAGAATTAGTAATCGCGATCGGGGGGGTCTGTCGTAATTACTCACCGACATAGAGGCCCGTGTCGGTGTTCAGCTGCCTGAGCTGGCCGGGCGACGAGGCGGAGACGCCGGTCCCGTTGTCGACGACCAGCGACGCCCACTGTTCGTTTCTGAACAAGAAAGAAGTTCAATTCCCGAGTAACTCGATTACCAACTTTTTTCATCGAATTAAAAAGCCCATCGATTCGGAGGCTAGATAGGGAAGTTCTCGAACTTACCTCACCGCCCGTACCCGGTGCCATAGATCATCGTCCAGTCTCGTTAGGTTGTACCGCAGCACGGCCTCGCCGGATCCCAGGTTATAAGCCAGAGTCAGATAACCGTGGTCCAAGCCGAGAGCTAGGAAATCGTCGTTCTCGTCCCTTTGTTCTTGCGGGTCCGCTTGTCGTCCGCTCCACAGCAGAAGTCCGCTGCTGCTGCTCGCGCGGAATCTCATATTGATGTCCACCCTGTAGCTTATTATCCTGTGACAAACGGATTCGCGTCGAGAAGGATGAAACGAGACTCCCCCGGGACGGGGGATTAAACAGAGATCGAACAGTAATCGAAGCCGAGGAGATTCCGTTGATCTCGATTCAAATTGACACGTTCGGGCGTTTAAAAATACTTCAACTGCTGATCGATTAAATCGACGATGAACGGAGCTCGTCGACGTTTGCATACCTTTTCATCGTGTCGGCGTCGTTGTAATGCAGATAGCTCTCGCTCCCGGAGAAGCTCGGCACAGACCTTTCGTATCGCGTGCCACTAGCGTTCGGTTTGTTCGTGCTGTCCAGAATCGTGTTGTCGTCCGGCGCCGGACACGGGTGCGGCATTCCGGGCCGACAGCGACACGTAAATCGGTCCCGAAGCGGACGGCACTCCGCGTCTCCGCAAGGCCTCGCCTCGCACGCGTGTCCGCAGTTGCCCACGTTCACCCCGCCCAATGCCTCCGCGAGAATTCCAATCTGCGCGACGTAATTCGCTTTGTTAATGGCCGTTAACGCGGCCAGACGCGCTCCGACCGATCGACGACGGTCGGCGATCTATGCGCGATACCCGTGATTCGAGGAGCGGACGCGCCGATCGATTCGAGAAGACCTGTATTCCATTTTTACGTCGTACGCTCGCTCCACTTCCGACGAAATCGTCGAGGAATAACGATCGCAAACACGATATGAATTATTGGTGATAGACTCGTACCACTTGTCGGATCGTGACTCTGGCTACTCTACTTTGGGAACGAGCGTGGTGTACTACTTGCTTCGTCGGGTCGACCATACTACGCGCTTGCCGAACTGCCACCGACCTCGTTCGCCAACTAGTTCGACTCAACTTTTTTCTTACCGATCGGCCTTCTTCCGTCGACTATCTTTCTCGGTCGCCCGACTCGATCGATTTACCGAACGCGACGTACGTCCGATCCTCGCGTCTCTCCTCTATCGTATAATTAACCCTTTGAGTACTGAATTACACGACACGATGTGACGAGTCTCGCTCGTCGAATGTACCCAAAGGGTTAAAAACATCGGAATCGTAATTATCGTGAGAGCGCGTCACGGTCGAAAGTCGATTACCTCGCGACGATTAAGGATGACCGTCTGAATGCATCCCACGAAGCTCGCGGTCGTTTTCATCTTCGGCGAGTACATGTCGGTGGACGGCGCGCCTCCCAGGTAGAGGTTCAACGGCAGGGACAGTTGCGTGAAAGCTCCCGGCGCCAGGATCTCCTGCGCCGGGTCGTCCTCGACCTCGAGCGAGGCCAAACGTCCGGTCCTCGACACCCGCACCTCCACCCATTCGCCCAGCCTCACGGGGCTCTCGCTCCTTAAATTAAACGCAAACTCGCGTGAAACACGCGTCCCGTTTGTACACGCTTGCGAACTCCTCTCGGCCCGTGATTTACGGGCTACTTCATGCGAAATTTTCGCTGATTAAATAAGTTCCCGTCCGCGACTAACAATCGACGTACGTACGAATTCAACGAGAACGTAATGTCAGATCGTAGAAAAAAGTTCTGATAAAAGGTAGGAGGATTTCCGGCTTTGGTATCCGCGGTAGAGCTGAACGGGCCCTTATAATGAAAACCGGGACGGCACAGATCTGTGGGATGAGGGAGAAGGGCACTGGAGTTCCAGTGGCGTGATTCCGGCGCGGTGAATCGAGTTTGCTCACGGATAATATTTCGCTGCACGAAGCACAGGGGAGGGAAAAGTCGTCTATTGAACGAGTCGCGGCCGGGGAAACTTTCTTCCTCGGGGAAGAAAAATCGAATGTTGCGTGTCCCCCTTAATGTGTACCTTCAGACTTTGAAGGGCGTGGTCGACGACGGATATGACTTTTTACGCGTATCGACGGCTTTTAGTTATTTTCAGACCGTTCGATCGTACGTAGATCGCGAGGAGTCGTCGTTTTTAATACGATACGGTTTGGTATAGTTGTTACGTCGAATTTTACTTTACCTCCGACGGGTCACGAGGTTGAACGTTAAGATATTCTCGTATTCAGAATTTTCATTCGTTCGACGGACGGTCGATACCGAGGATTACAGAGTCGTAAGGGGTGAAAAATAAGAGTGGTTCCGGGAACAGAGTTTGCCCAGGGTCATTATTTCGTCGGGACGGAAGGCCGCTGGGAAGATCGGCCGGATAAAAAGGCTGTTTATCGAACGGCTTCATAAAGCGAGCAAACAGCGGCTGGCTCGAGCCAGCCGCATGTAAAACGAACGGAACGTTTGACTCGGTCGAAAATAAAAGCGCGTCGCCGCCGGTTAAATGAATCGAGATTAATTAACGGGGAAATATATTTCCGTCTGGCGGTCCGCTACGTCCGAGGATTGAAACGGGAAATCGTCGCGCGGGCCATCGTTATAAATCGTAAATTTAATTGTCGAAATCCTTCCTCGGTAACTAGCCGCCCGAACTCCGTTACTGTTATTCGCAGTATGATTTTTATTGGGCCAATTGTCTCGTTACGGGTTGCGGGTTTTAATTAAAGGAACAACTATTAACTGGCAAGCAGTAAAAACGGCTCTTCTCTTTTTTTCCAACATTTTTCCGCGCGGAATAATGAGAAATTCCTTTCGAATTCGCTGCGTTTTCAATGGAAAATTAAAGCACCAAACGAGTTCAGCGTCGAATTATAAAACGAAAATACGTTACCGTTAATCACGGAATCGAGTGGACACGAAGAATTGCGAAGCGCGTTAAATCCTTTCGTCTGGAGGGGGTTAATTTCGGTAACGACACTCCGAAATAACAACGGGAAAACAGGAAAAATGCGAAGCCGACCGAGAGCCGATTAGAATCTCCGATCGGATGGCGTGTTGATTTTCGATGAGTCATGAATATTCAGACGGTTTAATTCGCGATGAGACCGGATCGACACGGATACATCGTTATACCCGGCGATGGGACGGATTAAACGATCGGTCGGTCGGTCGGTCGGTTCGTCGGTTCTTTCGATACCGGCGCGGACCGCGGCCACGCGAAGAGACCCGTCGACCGTACACTTTTTTGTGGCCCCATAAAACTATGAGAGAGAGACAGTCTTTAAAAAATGTGAGAGTAGATACCTGAAACGAGGAATAAAAATGATTTATCGAGGGCTGACGCGAAAACTTGAATCCGCTTCCTCGAGCCCTGTTACAACTTCACGTGGAAATCGAGCCGCTGCTGCACTGCATCTAACGAATTAAAACTCGCTTGCCCCGTCCAATCGAGCGGGAACGAGAGGCACCCATAACCGAGCGACCTCGCTTCCCCCTTTTCACCTCGTGCGCTACTTCCCGATAAAATTACGATATCCGCTGGATAAGGGTCAGCATGCAAACGACTTAATTAGACGCGCCACGAATTGAAAGGAGTTGTGCAGGAAATTGAAAACCTATACCGACTCGTATACGTCGTCGTAACGCGATCCCTGAGACGCGTCGTAAAAAATATGCCGAGCATCTCTATGTTCGCGAATTCCTCTTTCAAATCGACCCGTCGATCGAATTGCGAACCGACCAGATTTTCATGCGGCGCGAATAGAATTTTATTTCTGCGATCGAGGACCGACTTACCTGAGGGTGGCCGGTCCGGTGCCCAGATCGAACGTGAACTGCACGTGCCCCGACGACAGATACAACGCGACGAAGTCGCCGGTCGCGTCGCTGTGATGGCCGTTGTAAAGAATAACCCCGTCTGCAGCCGTCGGTTTCAACGTGACTGACAACTCGAGCCAGGAGAGCGAGGTGTCGGCCAATCCTGGATACCGGAGATAAGAGGACCCGTTGAACGACGGTACCTGCAACCGAGACGATTCGTTCGTTGGCCGGGAAAAATCTGATCTCTTCCTTATTTGCTAGGAAGAATAAGAAGGTCAGTAGCCGGGAACCGGGATAAGGATAAGAACGGTTGTGATTTACGGCACGGGGAAAACTCGGTTTTTAAACCGAGATAAAAAAGGGGAGTTTGAAGGAACTTTTCGAGTGTACCTCCGAGCAAGTGTACGACGAGAATAATAACGGTAGCGCAAAGTCGACGAACGCGAGTAAAGGGCATCAAGAAAATTGAAGATTCCCAAAGGGAAATTATGAAAAAAAGAGATGTAATAGAAGGGCGCTCGAGAGATCAAAAGCGTGGTAACTAAAGGGGGAGGGCGTCAATTTAATGCTCGTTGGTAACCGATGACATTAAAATTGTTCGGCAAGTGTATTGGAAGTAATTCCGGCTGACGAGCCGATATCAATTTCATCGGCCGCGCTTCCTTCATTGTCGAAATCGATATATCGCGCACGGGGCAGATTCGACGTTTGCCCGGCGAACTTCTACTTCGCCCATACGGTGTACCGCACCTTCGAAATTTATAATCGGCAATTGCGGAATAATTGTATACGAAATTTCGAACGAGACACCGCGTAATAGACCGATCCTCCGTTTCCTCTCGCGGATTTGCTTACCCAATGGCAGCGTTTACCGTCGGCGTAGAATTGGAAGCTCGATCAAAGCCTCTCGTGAAAATTAAGCGAGCGGCGATGGTCAAAGGGTAAAACTCCGTTCGGTAATTCGACGAAGGGGAACCAGAATTAACAAACATCCGTCGAATCTGAAACTCCTATTCTCGATGGTCCTCCCCTCTTTAATTGCAATAGAATTTTCTGAGAGTTATCGCACAAAAGCGTCCGGACCACGGTGCAAACCGCAGCTTTGCGCCGCGATAAAGGATTGAACGTAAGGTAGGCGGGAGAGGTGACGGGGCGGAAGATTTAATTAATTTCGAGCGTTTCGGCCGGGTTTCAAGTCGCAAAACGATTAATCGTTCGCGGTGCTTTGACATCGGAATTGAGAGGTAAACTAGTTACAATTTCCGACGTAATTCAATATTGTCGCTTTGATATTGCCCCGCGGTACCGATCGTCAGGTTCTTCAAAATTATGTATTTCCTGTAATCACTCAACCCGGATTTACCCCATCCCCATTTTTAATATATCGGTTTTAACGTTTAATAATGATCAGTATAGATTTAGTAATTGACGCAACGTGCGCGCACGTACGAACTTTTTTGTGAACACGTATAAAAATACGAAAAACGACTCTAATGACGGTAAAATTTGCAGTGAAACGAAACTTCGGCGAGTTCTCTGTTCTATTTAAAATCTCTATACCGAGGTCGAGGTAATCGAGGTTCATTACACCCGGGCATATATTTACCTGTAGATCCACCCTGGTCTCGCAAAGATCGCCGGTGTATCCGAGGGGACAAAGGCAGACGGCAGTGTCTCCGCCCGTGGTCAAGCATTTCCCACCGTGGGAGCAGGGAACCTTGCTGCATCGGTCCGCCGTGCACTCCTCTGCAAACGAAAAGGTACGACGAATCAATTAACTACGATATTTGATATCGAACGAACACGCGAAGTGTAGTAGTCCACCTGGAACGCAGAATACGCAATGTATACATATGTAATTCATCAAAATTGTACCGGTCAAATATCGATATAGATCGAGAGTGTAAAAAAGATGTTTGACCATGAAACGCGTTAATCTCGGCGAATTCGTTTTCGCGAGGAACGGACGTAATCGAATTTGCATCAATCAAGCAGCGGAGAATAAGATTGGGAAACGTTTTGACGAAACGGGATAAAAGCCTCAACAGGTACTCTTAAACTGGCATTACTCGGCGCTCATCTCGAAATAATCTTTACACTATCGCGCTCGTCGATAAAATGTCGGTGTAAATATTTGATGAAAATAGAGGGGGCGGCCGGTGGGTGGTTTCATTTTCTCATCGTTCTACTCGGCTCCTATCTATCTGCGGCGGTAGGCACCGGAAACTGGTGAGATGTCTGCGAAATTATCTTCCGCCGCGCTCGTTCAACTCTATCGGAAATTTCTGACGAACGAAAGAGAGTTCCCTCCTATCTTCTCTCTTTTTTCCTATTGGCGAACGCCCCGCCTCCGTGCCGGGTCGCCCCTTGAAAAATCGATGCGACGCTTGTCGATTTTTCGATCGGCGAAACCGTGAAAACTTGATAACGCGCGCTCTCTCTCTCTCTCCCCCCCGATGATATCTATACGTTATATCGCTGAGAGGTTCGTTGCAATTTTTGCTCGATTCTATTCTGATGCAGCTTCGATATTCACGTCCATAAATACGTTTCAAACAAGAAAAAGTGTAGTTTTATCGAAAATGTTTCTTGTCACTTCGTAATCTCCGTACGGCGTACACGTGTAATTAAACGGCGACGTCACTCGTGTCGTCAGGAATCAGAATATCTCTGATTATTTTATACCCATCGTAGATGCATGAAATTTTACACGAGAACGTGAACGCGAGAGATCAAAGGAAGAGGGCACAAAGCGCGACAGCGAGAAATTAGAAAGTACATGGAACGCGCATAAAAGCCGACATCGAAATTACGCGACCGGTCCCCGTGAGATCTTTTTTCGAAGTCGTGAAATTTCCTGGCTTTAATATGCAAGTTAAAAGAGCCGACTCCCGGTTCGACGGCACGTACATGCACCGTGTACGTATTCAAGAAGAGCAGTCGAGAGACGTCGAACGCGCAACGACGCGGAAACGATTACTTTCGACTCGATTTCCTAGAAATTAAACTTAAGTCTCTTGCCGCGTACCACCCTTCCCGGCACGTCCTACAGGAATTCCCTTTTCCTACGCCGGATCGATAGATCGGCGCGTACCAAACGCGTCTTCCACTTCTACACGTTTCATACAA
>SMSR01012901.1:24355-48090 GCA_019453355.1 Ceratina japonica
CGCCCGAACTCCGTTACTGTTATTCGCAGTATGATTTTTATTGGGCCAATTGTCTCGTTACGGGTTGCGGGTTTTAATTAAAGGAACAACTATTAACTGGCAAGCAGTAAAAACGGCTCTTCTTTTTTTTTCCAACATTTTTCCGCGCGGAATAATGAGAAATTCCTTTCGAATTCGCTGCGTTTTCAATGGAAAATTAAAGCACCAAACGAGTTCAGCGTCGAATTATAAAACGAAAATACGTTACCGTTAATCACGGAATCGAGTGGACACGAAGAATTGCGAAGCGCGTTAAATCCTTTCGTCTGGAGGGGGTTAATTTCGGTAACGACACTCCGAAATAACAACGGGAAAACAGGAAAAATGCGAAGCCGACCGAGAGCCGATTAGAATCTCCGATCGGATGGCGTGTTGATTTTCGATGAGTCATGAATATTCAGACGGTTTAATTCGCGATGAGACCGGATCGACACGGATACATCGTTATACCCGGCGATGGGACGGATTAAACGATCGGTCGGTCGGTCGGTCGGTTCGTCGGTTCTTTCGATACCGGCGCGGACCGCGGCCACGCGAAGAGACCCGTCGACCGTACACTTTTTTGTGGCCCCATAAAACTATGAGAGAGAGAGAGTCTTTAAAAAATGTGAGAGTAGATACCTGAAACGAGGAATAAAAATGATTTATCGAGGGCTGACGCGAAAACTTGAATCCGCTTCCTCGAGCCCTGTTACAACTTCACGTGGAAATCGAGCCGCTGCTGCACTGCATCTAACGAATTAAAACTCGCTTGCCCCGTCCAATCGAGCGGGAACGAGAGGCACCCATAACCGAGCGACCTCGCTTCCCCCTTTTCACCTCGTGCGCTACTTCCCGATAAAATTACGATATCCGCTGGATAAGGGTCAGCATGCAAACGACTTAATTAGACGCGCCACGAATTGAAAGGAGTTGTGCAGGAAATTGAAAACCTACCGACTCGTATACGTCGTCGTAACGCGATCTCTGAGACGCGTCGTAAAAAATATGCCGAGCATCTCTATGTTCGCGAATTCCTCTTTCAAATCGACCCGTCGATCGAATTGCGAACCGACCAGATTTTCATGCGGCGCGAATAGAATTTTATTTCTGCGATCGAGGACCGACTTACCTGAGGGTGGCCGGTCCGGTGCCCAGATCGAACGTGAACTGCACGTGCCCCGACGACAGATACAACGCGACGAAGTCGCCGGTCGCGTCGCTGTGATGGCCGTTGTAAAGAATAACCCCGTCTGCAGCCGTCGGTTTCAACGTGACTGACAACTCGAGCCAGGAGAGCGAGGTGTCGGCCAATCCTGGATACCGGAGATAAGAGGACCCGTTGAACGACGGTACCTGCAACCGAGACGATTCGTTCGTTGGCCGGGAAAAATCTGATCTCTTCCTTATTTGCTAGGAAGAATAAGAAGGTCAGTAGCCGGGAACCGGGATAAGGATAAGAACGGTTGTGATTTACGGCACGGGGAAAACTCGGTTTTTAAACCGAGATAAAAAAGGGGAGTTTGAAGGAACTTTTCGAGTGTACCTCCGAGCAAGTGTACGACGAGAATAATAACGGTAGCGCAAAGTCGACGAACGCGAGTAAAGGGCATCAAGAAAATTGAAGATTCCCAAAGGGAAATTATGAAAAAAAGAGATGTAATAGAAGGGCGCTCGAGAGATCAAAAGCGTGGTAACTAAAGGGGGAGGGCGTCAATTTAATGCTCGTTGGTAACCGATGACATTAAAATTGTTCGGCAAGTGTACTGGAAGTAATTCCGGCTGACGAGCCGATATCAATTTCATCGGCCGCGCTTCCTTCATTGTCGGAATGGATATATCGCGCACGGGGCAGATTCGACGTTTGCCCGGCGAACTTCTACTTCGCCCATACGGTGTACCGNTTGGAAGTAATTCCGGCTGACGAGCCGATATCAATTTCATCGGCCGCGCTTCCTTCATTGTCGAAATCGATATATCGCGCACGGGGCAGATTCGACGTTTGCCCGGCGAACTTCTACTTCGCCCATACGGTGTACCGCACCTTCGAAATTTATAATCGGCAATTGCGGAATAATTGTATACGAAATTTCGAACGAGACACCGCGTAATAGACCGATCCTCCGTTTCCTCTCGCGGATTTGCTTACCCAATGGCAGCGTTTACCGTCGGCGTAGAATTGGAAGCTCGATCAAAGCCTCTCGTGAAAATTAAGCGAGCGGCGATGGTCAAAGGGTAAAACTCCGTTCGGTAATTCGACGAAGGGGAACCAGAATTAACAAACATCCGTCGAATCTGAAACTCCTATTCTCGATGGTCCTCCCCTCTTTAATTGCAATAGAATTTTCTGAGAGTTATCGCACAAAAGCGTCCGGACCACGGTGCAAACCGCAGCTTTGCGCCGCGATAAAGGATTGAACGTAAGGTAGGCGGGAGAGGTGACGGGGCGGAAGATTTAATTAATTTCGAGCGTTTCGGCCGGGTTTCAAGTCGCAAAACGATTAATCGTTCGCGGTGCTTTGACATCGGAATTGAGAGGTAAACTAGTTACAATTTCCGACGTAATTCAATATTGTCGCTTTGATATTGCCCCGCGGTACCGATCGTCAGGTTCTTCAAAATTATGTATTTCCTGTAATCACTCAACCCGGATTTACCCCATCCCCATTTTTAATATATCGGTTTTAACGTTTAATAATGATCAGTATAGATTTAGTAATTGACGCAACGTGCGCGCACGTACGAACTTTTTTGTGAACACGTATAAAAATACGAAAAACGACTCTAATGACGGTAAAATTTGCAGTGAAACGAAACTTCGGCGAGTTCTCTGTTCTATTTAAAGTCTCTATACCGAGGTCGAGGTAGTCGATCACCATCGAGGTTCATTACACCCGGGCATATATTTACCTGTAGATCCACCCTGGTCTCGCAAAGATCGCCNATCTCTATACCGAGGTCGAGGTAATCGAGGTTCATTACACCCGGGCATATATTTACCTGTAGATCCACCCTGGTCTCGCAAAGATCGCCGGTGTATCCGAGGGGACAAAGGCAGACGGCAGTGTCTCCGCCCGTGGTCAAGCATTTCCCACCGTGGGAGCAGGGAACCTTGCTGCATCGGTCCGCCGTGCACTCCTCTGCAAACGAAAAGGTACGACGAATCAATTAACTACGATATTTGATATCGAACGAACACGCGAAGTGTAGTAGTCCACCTGGAACGCAGAATACGCAATGTATACATATGTAATTCATCAAAATTGTACCGGTCAAATATCGATATAGATCGAGAGTGTAAAAAAGATGTTTGACCATGAAACGCGTTAATCTCGGCGAATTCGTTTTCGCGAGGAACGGACGTAATCGAATTTGCATCAATCAAGCAGCGGAGAATAAGATTGGGAAACGTTTTGACGAAACGGGATAAAAGCCTCAACAGGTACTCTTAAACTGGCATTACTCGGCGCTCATCTCGAAATAATCTTTACACTATCGCGCTCGTCGATAAAATGTCGGTGTAAATATTTGATGAAAATAGAGGGGGCGGCCGGTGGGTGGTTTCATTTTCTCATCGTTCTACTCGGCTCCTATCTATCTGCGGCGGTAGGCACCGGAAACTGGTGAGATGTCTGCGAAATTATCTTCCGCCGCGCTCGTTCAACTCTATCGGAAATTTCTGACGAACGAAAGAGAGTTCCCTCCTATCTTCTCTCTTTTTTCCTATTGGCGAACGCCCCGCCTCCGTGCCGGGTCGCCCCTTGAAAAATCGATGCGACGCTTGTCGATTTTTCGATCGGCGAAACCGTGAAAACTTGATAACGCGCGCTCTCTCTCTCTCTCCCCCCCGATGATATCTATACGTTATATCGCTGAGAGGTTCGTTGCAATTTTTGCTCGATTCTATTCTGATGCAGCTTCGATATTCACGTCCATAAATACGTTTCAAACAAGAAAAAGTGTAGTTTTATCGAAAATGTTTCTTGTCACTTCGTAATCTCCGTACGGCGTACACGTGTAATTAAACGGCGACGTCACTCGTGTCGTCAGGAATCAGAATATCTCTGATTATTTTATACCCATCGTAGATGCATGAAATTTTACACGAGAACGTGAACGCGAGAGATCAAAGGAAGAGGGCACAAAGCGCGACAGCGAGAAATTAGAAAGTACATGGAACGCGCATAAAAGCCGACATCGAAATTACGCGACCGGTCCCCGTGAGATCTTTTTTCGAAGTCGTGAAATTTCCTGGCTTTAATATGCAAGTTAAAAGAGCCGACTCCCGGTTCGACGGCACGTACATGCACCGTGTACGTATTCAAGAAGAGCAGTCGAGAGACGTCGAACGCGCAACGACGCGGAAACGATTACTTTCGACTCGATTTCCTAGAAATTAAACTTAAGTCTCTTGCCGCGTACCACCCTTCCCGGCACGTCCTACAGGAATTCCCTTTTCCTACGCCGGATCGATAGATCGGCGCGTACCAAACGCGTCTTCCACTTCTACACGTTTCATACAAGTCGTTCGATCGCCATAATTCCAACAAGAAGATCTGCCATCATATTTAATTACAGCAAACAACTGGTCAATTGTAATGGGGTTAAACGACATTGACAAAGATCTACACGATTTCTGATCGATGAAGGGCACGCAGTTTCGAATAAAAATCCGCTTTTACCGAAGTTTTCGATCGGGTTTAAAGAGGATTCAGCGACGGCACGGGATTACTTTTCACCCTCCTCGACGGGGAGGACGGAACTCCTTTTGTCTCCCGCTTAATAACGGGAACTCGCGACTTCCTGCCTCGTCCGGCAGATGAATGCCGCGACTCGCGACTATCGATGACGGAAATATCGAGGAGGGAATTCGCGCCAGAGGAAACAGACATTTCTGTTCCCGTGCCGATTCCTTCGTCGCAGTTCTTACAGGTTTCCGCGCGTCCTGCGAGGTCTCACTCGGTTCGAACAACGACACATTGCATCGCGTCCAACTTCTCGTACTCGAGCAATTATACGAGTACGAGAGATGACAATCGAACAGAGTTTCTAACCAATGGATATATACAATTTCTCCAAATCGATACGATTCTATTCGAATTTGTTCCTTGCCAATTTGATTAACTGAACGATTAATAAGTAATCGTAGAACTTCGGTTTCGTAGCCACCGCCCCTCGGATTAAAGATGCAAGAGAAAGAACGTAGGTCCGTTTAAAAATTTCACGCGCGTTCNGGATCTGCCATCATATTTTATTACAGCAAACAACTGGTCAATTGTAATGAGGTTAAACGACATTGACGAAGATCTACACGATTTCTGATCGATGAAGGGCACGCAGTTTCGAATAAAAATCCGCTTTTACCGAAGTTTTCGATCGGGTTTAGAGAGGATTCAGCGACGGCACGGGATTACTTTTCACCCTCCTCGACGGGGAGGACGGAACTCCTTTTGTCTCCCGCTTAATAACGGGAACTCGCGACTTCCTGCCTCGTCCGGCCGATGAATGCCGCGACTCACGACTATCGATGACGGAAATATCGAGCAGGGAATTCGCGCCAGAGGAAACAGACATTTCTGTTCCCGTGCCGATTCCTTCGTCGCAGTTCTTATAGGTTTCCGCGCGTCCTGCGAGGTCTCACTCGGTTCGAACAACGACACATTGCATCGCGTCCAACTTCTCGTACTCGAGCAATTATACGAGTACGAGAGATGACAATCGAACAGAGTTTCTAACCAATGGATATATACAATTTCTCCAAATCGATACGATTCTATTCGAATTTGTTCCTTGCCAATTTGATTAACTGAACGATTAATAAGTAATCGTAGAACTTCGGTTTCGTAGCCACCGCCCCTCGGATTAAAGATGCAAGAGAAAGAACGTAGGTCCGTTTAAAAATTTCACGCGCGTTCCAGCTACTATCACTACCAATTTCCAAAGTCGCTCACTAATGCATAGGAAATTTAGGTAAGGAAAAAGCAAATTGAGAAACTGTAGATTTGAGTTCGGAGCGGGGCCGCCGCTAAAAATCGTCTCGACTCTCGTACGTTCTCGTCCGGCGTATATACTATAGATACCGGTCACGTATTCACCGTTTCTTTTTACAACCGCAATTCCTCCGTTCGAGATTATATTTCGGTTCTTGTATCGCCAGGTAATTCGATTAACTGACCGCGAAACGAGTTCGGCCCACCGGAGACTCTCGTCTTTATGGTATCTCGTAATTGGTTTTCTATCTTCTCCGCGCCGTTGTTCATCGTACTTCTATTTTAACGACGGCTTCCCGCGGCACCGTTTACGTTCTTACAAATTCTCGATCATTTGCCGTTACACCGTAATTCGACAAACGGTGCATCGGCGATAAAGAATACGCGACTTCCTTCGATAAATAAACGCGTTCGTTCGTTTTAAATAGAAAAGATTCGTCCTGAAATGTGTCCGAACATTAAAGCGAGTCGGTTTACCTGTCTCGTCTCGTCGATTGAACGCGAAATGCGAGTGGGGGCATCGGAGCGGGTCGGAATGAAATTTCTGAACGGGAAGTGCATTCTCCGCGCCGGTTAATTAGCCGGCCGATCAAAGTCGTGACAGAAGAGCGCGAGCAAGCCGCGCCGAGGCGCGGCTAATCGGGCCAGCTATCGTTAATTATCAAGTGTTAATCAATTACCGCCGGGTGTCGAGATACCTTCGACAATGGGAAATGAACGGCCCGTCATCGTGTAATGCCCGGCCCTTTTTTTCCCCTCGTTTTCTGACGGGTTGCGAGAGCTCGTCGACGGATCAGTGATTAATTAGTAATTATCCTCGTTATGGACATTTATGTGTTCGATGCGAGGCCTGGTTAATTTGGGAACGGGAATTTGTTTATCGACGTGTTAATCAATGTTTCGAGCTCTTCGAAAGATCGTCTTTCGGTTTATAAAAATCTGATCTCNCGACACATTGCATCGCGTCCAACTTCTCGTACTCGAGCAATTATACGAGTACGAGAGATGACAATCGAACAGAGTTTCTAACCAATGGATATATACAATTTCTCCAAATCGATACGATTCTACTCGAATTTGTTCCTTGCCAATTTGATTAACTGAACGATTAATAAGTAATCGTAGAACTTCGGTTTCGTAGCCACCGCCCGTCGGATTAAAGATGCAAGAGAAAGAACATAGGTCCGTTTAAAAATTTCACGCGCGTTCCAGCTACTATCACTACCAATTTCCAAAGTCGCTCACTAATGCATAGGAAATTTAGGTAAGGAAAAAGCAAATTGAGAAACTGTAGATTTGAGTTCGGAGCGGGGCCGCCGCTAAAAATCGTCTCGACTCTCGTACGTTCTCGTCCGGCGTATATACTATAGATACCGGTCACGTATTCACCGTTTCTTTTTACAACCGCAATTCCTCCGTTCGAGATTATATTTCGGTTCTTGTATCGCCAGGTAATTCGATTAACTGACCGCGAAACGAGTTCGGCCCACCGGAGACTCTCGTCTTTATGGTATCTCGTAATTGGTTTTCTATCTTCTCCGCGCCGTTGTTCATCGTACTTCTATTTTAACGACGGCTTCCCGCGGCACCGTTTACGTTCTTACAAATTCTCGATCATTTGCCGTTACACCGTAATTCGACAAACGGTGCATCGGCGATAAAGAATACGCGACTTCCTTCGATAAATAAACGCGTTCGTTCGTTTTAAATAGAAAAGATTCGTCCTGAAATGTGTCCGAACATTAAAGCGAGTCGGTTTACCTGTCTCGTCTCGTCGATTGAACGCGAAATGCGAGTGGGGGCATCGGAGCGGGTCGGAATGAAATTTCTGAACGGGAAGTGCATTCTCCGCGCCGGTTAATTAGCCGGCCGATCAAAGTCGTGACAGAAGAGCGCGAGCAAGCCGCGCCGAGGCGCGGCTAATCGGGCCAGCTATCGTTAATTATCAAGTGTTAATCAATTACCGCCGGGTGTCGAGATACCTTCGACAATGGGAAATGAACGGCCCGTCATCGTGTAATGCCCGGCCCTTTTTTTCCCTCGTTTTCTGGCGGGTCGCGAGAGCTCGTCGACGGATCAGTGATTAATTAGTAATTATCCTCGTTATGGACATTTATGTGTTCGATGCGAGGCCTGGTTAATCTGGGAACGGGAATTTGTTTATCGACGTGTTAATCAATGTTTCGAGCTCTTCGAAAGATCGTCTTTCGGTTTATAAAAATCTGATCTCCCGATTCCGTTGACAGGACAGAATTTTGACAGAGGTCGTTCGGTCGATCTGATGACCATTGGAGAATTTTCAATCTGAATTCACGTGACACCTGTTGTATTCAATGATAGTGGGTTAATTCGAGTCGCCGGACGAAATAACACTGTAACGCCCAATTATGGGCCGCGGTGTTTTATCGTCGTGATTATTGCCGCGGCCGGAATCAGGTCTTGCAACGAGTTAATATGCCGCTGTCTCGCGTTATTGGTCTCGTTCATTCACTTTTTGAGGCGACGCGGTACGACGGGAATCGAGTAGCTAATAAAATAAAATGAACAGACGGGATTTATATGCCCGAATAAAAGGCGATTTCTTTTAGCAGATTCATGTATCATTTTTTGTTTCGTCTAATATCGTCGGTCGAATAAAAGCTTTTTTCGCACCCACTCCGGTGTAACAGGGGCAAAGATGAATTGAAACGTCGGGGACCACGAGTGCTACTTTCGGCTACTTAAATATACCAACGTGTTCGCCGCTTCAGTTTTAAATTCTCTCTTATTTCTGAAGGCTCGCACGTTTAACCTCGTAAAGAAATTTAATCACGAATCACGGGACTCGTGGTTGTACAAACGTTCTACGAGACGATGGTTCGGTCCGCGTTTCTAAACACGAGAAACACGGGCAACCGGTTTTACCGAGCGACGTTTGGAGATCCTCGAAGTGAATCGAGAGGAGGAACGGACGATTTGCTTTGATACCGTCCGACGCCCTTCCTTCACCTTTGACCCGCGGACCGAAACCGACGGATAATCGAGGACCAAAAAATGCATAGCGCTGTACCTGAACGCGCGGGGCTCTTTGATGCATTGTGCATTCTGTCCCGAGGACAGACGAAGGAGCGGTCGCACAGAAACCGAGAACGCTCTTAAAAGCTATCTCTGGAGAGGCCACGCTTCGGGGGATTATACGTAACTCGTTGAAACCCGGTTGAATGGAGATTCGGCAATCGATCCCTCAAGCCCGTTTCCGGTGCTCCCGGACAGGAACATGTGGCCGACTTTCATTCGCGCGAGAGTCGTTCAGGGACAAATCGTATCTCGCGCGCGATAAAAGTGCAATTAAGCGCGATGAGTAAACGAAGAAGTGCGAGCACGGTTCGACGACGCGGAATAATAATAGTGACGATTAATTTGGAGAATCCTTTTCGTCCCGGAAATGTATTTACACGTATATTTGTCAAGAGGGAACGGCTACGGAGGAACACGGAATTAATAAGCGCGGCGCGGGTCGTCGTTCCTCTCGTTTTAATTCGCTAATTTAATCCGAGTTTCGCCGGGCGTCCCTCTTTAGAAATATCATTCGCGAAACTAATTTCGAACATGGGAAACATTTGCGGCGGCCGCGAAAGAACGGTTTAACCGGCGAACGACGGAAAAGTGCGTGGCCGTCGTGCCACGCCGTTTAATTAGAGTAAGTCGTACTCACCGACGTCGAAACCGTTCGCCGCATCCCCCTGCGGCGCCAGCGGGAAGCGATAACGGTGTTCATTGGCTTCCAGATGCCGGACGCAACCCTTAAATCCGGTCCTCACCGGAAGTCGCTCCAGGCCGGTCGTGTTTCCGGGGCCGCCGACGAACAGCGGCTCGCGGAAGGTAATCCTCGCAAACAAGCCCTGCAATCAAATCCAGAACGGGTTCACGCGGCTGTACGGCAACGCCCGTACGCGTGCACTCTCGCTCGCGAACCGACGGAATCAAATATATTTAGTAACGACGCCTCTGAAATTCTACCGACGTAAACGTGTTCTCCCGATTGATTGATACGTGATCTCTGTTCGTGGGACGAACTCGTCCTCGTACTTCGGAAACTCATTGGTAAGAGCAAATTTCGTCGACGCGTTCTACCGCGTCAAACGTTCGGTCGGGGAGTAAGAATAAAATGAAAGATCGATCTTTGTGACTGACATTATTTTATACGCGATACGGCGAGTTATGAGAGCGAGTGTACTCTCGTGTAATACGCGAGGGTCGTTCGCGTTCGCGCAACTTTCGACCGTGGTTTTCTCTCCATCCCCCTGTCTTTCTCCCGCGCACGGGAATCTCGCTTTGGTAACGAAATTTTTGAACCGGCTCTGCGGTCGCTACCGCGGTATCCGGCGAAGATTATTCATTTTAGAGCGCTCTTTGCAAAATTACGGTGGATGCTTTCGCATTAAAGAATTTCGCGGAAATAAACGCAAACGCGTATATGGAAACTGAAATTGTTCGCGTGATGAGTCAGAATTCAGAGACAATATTTCGGATGATCCAGCGATCGCTTCGATCGAACTCGCGGAGTTCGTGCGATGAATTCGATTCGAAGCATGCAATTTGCCAGGGGAAATCTAGAATTTAACCGAGCGAAGTACGACTGGGAGAAACTCGGCGAGTTATTACAACGTCGAATGCTCCGCTCCATCAATATTAACGCACGTCCCGAATTCCTTCGTAATTACTTGTACTGGAAATAATTTCCTTGTCGCGGTGAGCGCTCATATCGTTCCTTAAGAGTCATTGCTTGAATCTCGTCGATCAGAAACAATATATTTTCCAGTATAATGTTTTATTGCGACTGTCCGAGAGAGTCTCGGAGCTCGGGTACGCGTTCACTTCGCACAAAAATGTTACAATTGTCAAATTCTTATTCGTAAATCCCTGTCAGCGGAATCGAATAAAAAAAGGAGATGATGGTGAAAACGTGGTCGCATCGGTGACAGGCTGGCTCGCATTGCGCGCGGAGATGGCAGCAATTTACGTGGATTATGCATCCAACCTGCTCCATATTTGCCTAGCCGCCGTCTGAGTGTAGCTACGAGAGTTTCTTGTATACCACAATTTCCGCGTACACTCCCGCTCATAAGTATGCGATGCCGACGAGAAATTAGATTAAACGCGATTCAATCAAAGTCGTAATGGTAACGTTTCGAAGAGGAGCCCGTCTCGAACGCGATTAGAAGGGATTTGTTTTGATAAATAGAAAATGTGCGACAGACGTCGCGACGTCATAGAATTTGTCCGTCGATTAGGATTGCGATTCGAAATTCTGGCGTTCCCGCACTTCTGACTGTGGAACGTACACCGTCAAACGTGTCAGTATGGAAAGGCCGGCGCGACGTGCCGCGAATCCTTGCTCCAAGTTAATGCACTTAGAAAAGTCTCGAAAGTTTCGGGGCGAGCCGTACAAGGCAAGGGCCAGCTTCCCGGATACTTCTAAAAGGTTTCCGTGTTCACCGTGTCGGGAACTTGGACCCTTTGACCCGTGAGCACCTTCGAGTTTCCAAAGGAATGACTCTTACGATTTCCTATTTCTCTTTCGTCGCGCCATGATTAGGCCCCCCCTTCTGTTACCCGCGATTTTCCCTACTTCGGACTAAACGTCGGCTCGTCGATCGCGAATAGATCCCGTCGAAACGCCCCGTCCACTTTCGATTTAATTAAACCGTACAAATGATATTTCATTAATTTATGTTTGACGGAAATGCACGGGCCGTCTTTCACGAACCGTTTGCAGGTATATTTTCGTTCGAGAGAGACGGTAACGTTGATACGACATGACGTTTAAAAACTGCGCGGTATTGCTCGGAACAATTGTGACGAACGCACGGCAATCTCTATGAACGGCCGGCGTTCAAACATAAATACCAATTTTTATTCGCTTTCCCTGTACGAATTTCGAACGTCACGAGCCCGTCTGCGAAATTAATAAGAGAGCTCCCGACCGACCGTCCCGTGCTCTTAAAGAGACCTCGCGAATCGAAGAACGTTTTGATCGTTCGACAAGAACTCGAACGAGATACGTTCTTCCAGGTCGAGAATTATTATCGGGCTCCCTTTTTTTGGTCTCGCCGTGCCACTTCGCCTTTGTCTAGCCAGAGGGGGTGTAAAAAAAAAGGAAGGGACGAATTAAAGCAGCTGCGCGAAGAGCACCAGTTATTCTCTGACCCGTTACAAAGTCGAGGAAATTAGATGCCCAAGGAACGCGCTTTGTGCTTCGGGCAGGCTCGCTTGTTATTCAGTCGACGGCGAAAAATAAACCGAGCTAACCGGTTCCTGTCGATTAACTGCTTAACAAGATGCTCGCCGAGTGTATAAAACTCGTGCCCTCGGTAAATTCCCGAGCGACCGTTCAAACGCCGGAACGTTTGATTCCGTTTGTCGCGCGATTCTTTCCACGGAAGATGCCGAAGGAAATTATTCGAAGATTCAGAAGACGACCGCGCGAATTTAACCGGGAATATCTGGAACGAGGAACTACTGGGAAGCGCGGTGGAAGTTCGGGAGGGTCGAACGGGCTGTTTCGAGTCGGGGCGAGCCACGGAACGGTGTCACGGAGAGCCGAAGAAAAACAAAAAGAAGCGGGAAGATGGAGGGTCGTCGGCGAGAAAAAGGTGGGGAGCTCTTCCTCCTCCTCCTCTAATTACGACGCTGTCGTTAGAACACCGAGTGCTTAATGGCACTTCGGGATAAAGTGTGCTCGGTTCGCGGACCCATTTGCCAGCGATGTCGGCTGATTTTAAAGGTAATTAAACTCACCGTCCACCGGGATAAGAAAAAACAGACGCTTCTCTCGTCCCGCGAAACTTGCCGTTGATCAACCGACTTCTCCCCGGCTCAGATTCATTATATTCGAATTAATACATTTTTTTTNAATCTCTATGAACGGCCGGCGTTCAAACATAAATACCAATTTTTATTCGCTTTCCCTGTACGAATTTCGAACGTCACGAGCCCGTCTGCGAAATTAATAAGAGAGCTCCCGACCGACCGTCCCGTGCTCTTAAAGAGACCTCGCGAATCGAAGAACGTTTTGATCGTTCGACAAGAACTCGAACGAGATACGTTCTTCCAGGTCGAGAATTATTATCGGGCTCCCTTTTTTTGGTCTCGCCGTGCCACTTCGCCTTTGTCTAGCCAGAGGGGGTGTAAAAAAAAAGGAAGGGACGAATTAAAGCAGCTGCGCGAAGAGCACCAGTTATTCTCTGACCCGTTACAAAGTCGAGGAAATTAGATGCCCAAGGAACGCGCTTTGTGCTTCGGGCAGGCTCGCTTGTTATTCAGTCGACGGCGAAAAATAAACCGAGCTAACCGGTTCCTGTCGATTAACTGCTTAACAAGATGCTCGCCGAGTGTATAAAACTCGTGCCCTCGGTAAATTCCCGAGCGACCGTTCAAACGCCGGAACGTTTGATTCCGTTTGTCGCGCGATTCTTTCCACGGAAGATGCCGAAGGAAATTATTCGAAGATTCAGAAGACGACCGCGCGAATTTAACCGGGAATATCTGGAACGAGGAACTACTGGGAAGCGGTGGAAGTTCGGGAGGGTCGAACGGGCTGTTTCGAGTCGGGGCGAGCCACGGAACGGTGTCACGGATAGCCGAAGAAAAACAAAAAGAAGCGGGAAGATGGAGGGTCGTCGGCGAGAAAAAGGTGGGGAGCTCTTCCTCCTCCTCCTCCACCTCCTCCACCTCCTCCTCCTCTAATTACGACGCTGTCGTTAGAACACCGAGTGCTTAATGGCACTTCGGGATAAAGTGTGCTCGGTTCGCGGACCCATTTGCCAGCGATGTCGGCTGATTTTAAAGGTAATTAAACTCACCGTCCACCGGGATAAGAAAAAACAGACGCTTCTCTCGTCCCGCGAAACTTGCCGTTGATCAACCGACTTCTCCCCGGCTCAGATTCATTATATTCGAATTAATACATTTTTTTTTTATTTTTATCGTCGATTTACGCTCGTTTACAAACGTTCGATTCGTCGTCTCGCGATAAAACAGACGTCGTTCCGATAGCGAGCAAGAACGTCCCTTTTGTCTGACTCGACGGCGACCCGTACTACTTGTACTGCACGAAGCGCCGTTCCACTCGGCCGACCATATTCTACTTAAAAAATTATCTAGCGTAACGAAAGGAAGGGGTCGGGAAAGAACTATCGTCGACGGTTTTTAGCTCGAGTAAATGCCTTGGGAGGGCGTGCATTGTTTGGAGAGAAGGAGGGCAATTATCAGCTGATAAGAGCCGGTTTCACGAGTTGAACGTTTCTTTCCCTCCCCACCGATTGTTTCGCGTACGCTGCCCGGCGGTGGACGAACTTGGCTCTGTTTTTAAAGGAGCACTCGAGAGAGCACTCCTCGGGCTCTCGGTCGTGGCCGAAGAAAGTAGCGGGTTTTTCGCCTTCTGCTAAGGCGGCGCACTAACTTATTACGAAACAATTTGCAAGTCTTATGAGAGAGAGAGAGAGAGAGAGAGAGAGAGAGAGAGAGAGAGAGAGAGGAAAGGTTAAGAGGGAAAGCTCGAACCAAAGGGAAGGAATAGAAGTGACCGACGCGAGGGAGCGGGAAGGAGGCTTAGAAAGTAGGTAGCTTTTAAAGACTTTTAATTTGAGAGCGAAACGCTAGCTAGTTTCCCCGGTGTAATTTAAAGAAAACCTCGTAGAGGTGCAATAAAACGTCACTCGTAATTCACCGAAAACTTTTCACAGAGAGATAGAGCTCGTGTTTTTAAAAATGATCACAGCCCGACGACGAATTATAATAAATGTCCAAACGGTCCTGCGAAACGTTTCTACGAAACATAATTAATTAAGATCGTGGATCTTTTTAATGCTCATAACGTTTAGCGGCGTCGCTGAAAAATGTTTGTAAGACCCAGTTTCATTAGGTGCGCGCGAATCGGGGTAAGATCGGGGTGCAAATCGATGAACCGGCGGCGATACGGCCGGCGAGTTTCCTTAATCGCGCAAACTATGGTCGGGTTTTACGGGCAACGAGCATTTTACTGATTACACGCCGGCGTGGCCCGGTTCTACGGGCGTGGTTCGATTGTTCATCGCTCACGGAGTCGGCCCATCCGTCTTTATACGTCCTGGCGTCGAGGCCATAAACGTTGCGGGGGATGAAAATGCATCAGCTTTTCACGCGAGAACGTATTACCTGCCGCGATCCGTGCGGGGCCGCGAGGTCGCGTGCAAACCGACGATTTTGCGTGACGCGTCTCGCCAAGAAAAATGAGGAAACGTAACTAGGCGTTACAGACCGGCCGAGCGATCTTTGATCGCCGTCAGATTTAACGATCTCCGCTTTTAATCCCTTGATTTCGTGTCGGGTCACAATCGCCAGGATTTACTCCGCTCCTATTTTATACATTAATATACAACACCTATTAATACACGTTCTATCGGATTGTTAAATATTTTCAACGACGTTATTTTTAGGATTTGTTGCGTCGATTTATATTCGATAATTATGAAACATGTCGCACGACGCAATACCCGGTAATAAGATTAAATTTTTTGTTTCTAATGAATCACCGTGCAGTTCTGTACTCTTAGTAATATCGATTTTGAAATACTGTATTGTATTCCCGGACCACGTTTACCACCAGCCGGCTGCCTTAATTATCCGCTATCTAGTTTCTACAACTTAATTGTAAACCTACGCGTTACCGTGCAACCCGATGCCGTATCTACCAGACCGCAATCAAACTCGCATAGAATATTCCAATTCCTAGACGAGCTTGATATATCGTCATCGAAGCGGAAACATATCCGCGTTCCAACCCAGATATTCGTCCTTTTGTTTGGTAAGCAGTCGCGTACTTACGTATAAAACGGCCTTTTGGGTCGTTTAGTAATTACGTGTGAAAGGGTAGAGGATCCGACAAAAAAATGTGTGAAACTGTCTCATAGGCGATTTTGTACGCAACGGAAGCGTACGATTCGAGTTAATTGAGCCTCGAAAAAGGAAGTGTGCTCGTTTAATGAAAAGAGTGACTCGAGGAGGGCACAAAGAAAGGTCTATTAATTAGCAGGATCGATTAACAACGCGAGGCGCGGTATCGGAGAGGCGACGTAACAAAGGCTTCTTCATAAGTTCGTTGATCGTCCATGCGTTAAACTCGGAACTCGACCATTAATTGGTCGTCGGTGATCAAACACCGCTGAATCACGGGGAAAAAAGTCGTTCTCGCGCTCCATTTGGGCGATCGTCGCTTACAATATCGCTCAAAAGCACGCGACCACGATCTGGATATCTGTCGTTTTTTGTGGTATACGATCGCAGCCTATCGTTCGTCGATCCGTATTTATCGTCAAATTCTGTTACGAGTATTCGAATGGCAGTACGAAACGAAACCAAACTTCTGAACGACGATGTACGCGCGGCGATCGAGATTAATATTCGAGGCCGGTACTTCCCGTTTCGTAGGTAAACAGCGGAAAATCTTTCGGCTGACGTCTTTGAAAATATCCTTCCTCTTATTTTTCCCACCCTCTTTTCATCTCCGTTGCTGACAAACGCGTACACGACGCCGTCCATTGTTCGACTACAGTGCTTCCTCGTTTTAATCATGCCGGCACTTACTCGCCTCGGTTTTATTCTCGTGTACCGCCGCTGCTACACGGGTTTTGCGCGGGCCTCGGCGTTACTTTTCTGTCCCCGGCCTCTCCCTTTATTGCGCCCTCTCCGCTTTTTCCTTCCACCTCGCTCCTCTTTTTCTTCGTCTGTCTCGTGTTTTGCCCCTCGCCTCTTCGCTCCCCTTCCTCTCTGTATTTTACAAATGAGACACAACGACGAGCAACGCGACCTTTTATCGAGCGACGAACTACCAAAGTCAATTTCAATCGGCTTCTCTTTCCTCCGAAACGTCTGTTTCATTTCTAATGTCATTCGATCGCGACTAAGTACGGTTCTATCGGCCCGTTCGCCGCGTAGATTTCGCGTCTCCCGTATCTGTAGAAAGGGCGAAATGGAGATTTAAAGAGTAAAACAAATATCTAGATTTCATTTCCTAAATTGAGATTATACTGTTTTTTCATCTCGCATAAAATTCCGCGGTCTATTGATAATCCTTAAAAGGGGCAAATAAAATGTGATCCGCGCCGAACACGGAGAGGGACCGCTCTCGTCTCTTAACTGGATTTTAAAAATGTAGTAGACACAGTTCCCGTCGTTCGGTCGATAGTTTTCGGGGCTGCTCTCTATTCTAATGCCCATAAATCCTGATGATTCTAATTCGAGCCGCGTGCCCGCTATTAAGTATTTGGGCCGTAATCTATCACCGGTTTCATCGGTAATCGATGGAATCCCTTTTTTCGCCCGGATCGGGGAACTTGTTCTTACCTTGGATCTACCCTCGACGCGTTTGTCTCGATTCAGCTGAACCCAGGCGTCCCATCGGTGCCTGTAGACGGTCAACGTGTTCCACTCGTTCAGTTTCACCGTCTGCGTGCTCCTCACGATACCAACCCCGCTCCCACAGTCGAACCTGCGAACCGAACATAAAATGTCTGTTTATATTAAACGCGTCGAGATTTTCGACTATGCGTTCGACGAGACTGCATGAAAAAAGAACAAGGAAATGACCGAATAAGACAAAAATCGAGTTTTCTNGAAGAAATTGTGCGATCGACAAGACTGCATGAAAAAAGAACAAGGAAATGACCGAATAAGACAAAAATCGAGTTTTCTAAGATTTTACGTTGCATCGACCCCTGTTCCTTATTGCGTCATTTTGTTTAATTAACTTTCTTATGGAGCCATTTATCTAGTGGCGTTCCAGCAAACCTAGAAACGGTCGGCTATCTTAAACGACGATCTGTAAGGATTCATTGGTGTTCGTGTGGCGGTCTCTTAAGGAAAAACCTATTTCCCAGAATAATGGGATCGTATACCACGCGTATCTAAAATACATTTCTCCCACGTTGTACCAGAAAAACGTTCCACGTTTCCCGGCCTCGCGTTCTAATTAAAAACTTTTTATAAACAAAAACCGCGAAAACAATTATACGAACGATGTAACATTACGACGTTGGCGATCAACAAGGCTTTGTCTATTTCCATTCGGCCTGTCGTAGTAATTGTCATTTCGATTAATTGCGATCCTCTGCAACGTTTTCCTTTATATGCTTCTTCAGCTCGGTTTTAGAGCCGATTTCGCGAAACGGAGGACAGAAAGGAGCTTAGCCGGCGGATTCTAAGTTACGACATAATTATCACCGCCGAGTTAGCGAGCAACACGGTAATGAGAAATTTTAACGAGTTACGGCGACGCAGTCGAACCGCGTAATTAATAGCGCGAGACCCGCGGCACGCGTGCTGCTCCGCGACGCCGACGTTTTAAGGCGTATTCCTTTCGACACGCACCTGGTTAATTCTGTAATTCTATTCGAACGAAATAATACGTTCATCCGGCTCCGGTTCGTGATAATTCTCTTGTTGTGAGCCGTCGTCAATTTTCAACGAACGAAATACGTATTTTCATATTTAAAACAACTCTCTATTCGACATCGTAAACGTTAAATAAAACAAATATTAATATTTCGCTCGGGCAATTGGTTCCGCGCTTTTTCATTTCAATAAAATTTCTCTAAAAAAAAAATAAAATCCATCGAATCGTGCGTTCGCGAGAAAAGCCGATTAGCCGAAACGGGAATTCGATTCATTGTTGCGCTCGAGTCCGACGCTGTTCAACGACGAAAGACAAAGCGTGNCATTTTCATATTTAAAACAACTCTCTATTCGACATCGTAAACGTTAAATAAAACAAATATTAATATTTCGCTCGGGCAATTGGCTCCGCGCTTTTTCATTTCAATAAAATTTCTCTAAAAAAAAAATAAAATCCATCGAATCGTGCGTTCGCGAGAAAAGCCGATTAGCCGGAATTCGATTCATTGTTGCGCTCGAGTCCGACGCTGTTCAACGACGAAAGACAAAGCGTGAGCGAGAATCGAGGGGATTTCTTTCTAACCTTCGGGTCTGCCGGCTGAATTCAGCGACGCATTTTTCATCAGCCGTGAAATAATTAACGATCTCCGTGCCCCACGGAGAAGATGAAGATCGCAACGATCGTGGCCCTGACCCTCTTTCGGCGAATGTCTCGCTTTTATGTACGGCGCGGCCTGGCAGATGCACTTGACATTCCCGCGATCCTCCGCTCGTCACGTATTTCACGGATGTTCAACGCGAGCCGAATTGCCAGTAGGTCTCTGACGCGAGGCAAACATCGTTTATTCATATAATAATTTGCCGACCGTCGTTCCGTGCGCAATTTATGAACGCAGTAATATCTGCATAAATGATCAGAATTACGTGCGCTCGATCGGTCGAACCTTTTCATAAAATCATTATAATGGTACCAAGTCCGACAAAGGCAGATTTCATAACGCCGTCTGGCGGGCACGATTTCTATTGTGATCGGATCCTCGGATATTACTTCCGGTCGGAGGGCGTCTAACCGTGTAAACGGTGGGAAACGTGTACGCGAAAGTGATTCTTTGAGTCCTGGCTCCGACCGGAAGACGAGCGGGATACGTGTACCTCGGCTTAACCGAAGAAAAGACCAGTGGGATCGCGAGGAAAGCCGGAAAACTTGGCCGACCGGATCTCGTGACGCTGAAAGCGAACGGTAACTACGTCCCACGGCTGCTGGCACTGGCAATGCGACGACGACGACGACGGTACGGATCGCGCGGGTGTCTTTTTCAACCGATTGGACCGCGAGAAAATTTCATTTCGTCCGAGAGACCGATTTTTCATCCGACGAAAGTAGCTTCCCAGTGGCCGGACCGTAATTGGAACTATTGTTACCGGCGCGTTCGCCGATTCTCGTCTTTGTTACGACCTAATCGGGACAAGCTTCGGTATCTCTCCATTATTTCCAGTTTCCAAGACCCTTCGATTAATTCGATGATTAAAACCGGCGATTCTCCAATCGATCTCCACAATTAATTGGTTCAATCATCGTGAAAGTGTTGGACGATGGGTTTTGAATTTCTAATTCATAATTACTTCAGCATCGCGGAGAAATTACTAAAAATTAGCAACCTTATATGAGACTCCGCGTCGCACGAAAAAATCTGCAATTTTTTACGTAGCTCCCACGCTTTAATGCCGTCTCCTCGGTGGTTCGAGGAATGAAATGGTTTGCGAGGAGCCCGATCGGCACTCGGGTTTCCATCCAGTTCTCAGTCCTTTGTCTGAGCATTCCGCATCGACATCTGGTTAACGGGACGATAAATTTCCCGGCCAATCGCTTAGCGCGTGACTAATGAATTATGGAAACGAATCGAGGAACAATGAACGATTATCTCGGCAGTGTTGAATAAATTACGCTCCTCCGTTCGACGCTGCTTTCGTCCCGTTTATATCGATAATTAACTAGGAACATCCGCCTCTAGTTTGCGAAACCAGCCGGCCGGTCTTAGACCGGTTTTATGGACGGTGCGAGTTTCCGGTATTCAATTAACGATACAGAGAGGTCTGTTCGAGCCGCTGAGATTCAATTTTTATAAAACGGTGAGCCCGATACTTTACGATGGAAAAGAATTAATCATTCGACTTGGACGACGCTGAAACTCCGAGCGAAATTCATAAAACGTTTCGGTAAGCCTTTGCTAATGAAAATTTCGATTCGGTAAAGATTGAACGCGATAGTCGGGTGAAACATGATTGGCGGTTGGACAAAGTTCCAGATGGAACTTCCGGACACATAAATCGGTCCCCGGTCGCGCGGTAGTCGCGGGTTATTAAGCTGCGAAGGGAAAAATTAGCTCCTGACCGGAATTCTTAATTAATGGCCACGTCAAACTCTGGCCGTCAACGGTGGCTGGTACCCGGAGAGTACGGCTGCCTCGGGAAACTTGCGGAACTTCTACGGACTTCTTTCAAAGCCCGTTAGGGAAATGTACCCCCGGCGAAGTTCATCAACGCGATACTTCGGCCCTTGTTTGCACGCGACGAGCTTCAAATTCATTTAGCATTGTTCGTCGATCGATTTCCTAAGCTATCGCGTCGAGAATTTCTGAGCTGCAAAATCGGCCTTGCCAGGATTAAAATTATTTTCAAAGGGACTTTTAAATTGGTATTTTCCCGTCCAAGTGACGCGACGACGCGATTCTAACTACGAAAAGAATTCCACAGAATTTTACACGGCAATTTTAATCCACGGATCCTGAATCGGAATCTTCTACAGATTATTAAATACTTATTTAAACGTTTGTCGACGAAACAAGACGATGGATCCGTTCTTAAGTGAAAAGTAATTCGCAGGAGGATCGATAAAAGGATTTATAAGAGGTCGCCGCGCGAACATTAAGGGCGATCATATTTTCCCATGAAATTTCGTCGATACACAGAGCTCGTCTCGCGACAAATTGAAGCAAATCGCGGTTTCGCGCGGCTCCTTTGATGTCCCGTCGTTAATAGGGCAATAGGTGCCCTCGGGGAACTTCGGCTCCCTCGAACGAACTTGCGGAAAGTTAGCATAATACGATGATGCATGCCGGTGACGGCGTGCAACTACAGTTTCCAGCAAACAGTTTGCTCGTTTACGTCCTCCTTTCCATAGATCGATCACCATCGATCACCGCGATGCCGAACTCTCGTTTCAGCTTCTTTCGCAAACTTTCAAATTGATCGCTCAAAGAATGGAAGTTCGAACGTATGATATCGGAAATAATGGTCGCGGCCAGCGTTTTGCTCGCTGAACGTTCGTCCAACTTTTTCTACAATCGATCTAGACCGTAAACGAATTCGCTCGAGTCGGATCGCGGCTCTTATTTTTAAATACCGATCATGAATATTTTCTGCGACTACGCAAAAATTCAAGAAGGAATAACGCTCGATTCACACTGCCTTTGAATCTCCATTATTTTTCCAATGAGTTCGCAACTGTTACCGCGGTGCCTCTCGAGGGACGTTTATATTTAACCAACCCGTCTCGACGCGGCGATTATAAAGTAATATCGTTACCTGAACTCGACGAAGCCGTGATGCAAAATCAAAGCCATGAAGTCGCCCTGAAGATCGTCCCTCTCGCCGGCCAGCAGCAGCACCCCGTCCCACGCCTCGGGCCGGAATTCCAATTCTAATTGGACGTGCTTGTAAGCGGCCTTCAAAGCCGGGAACGCGAGCCATCCCGAGCCAGTGAAACGGGGCGACCTCACCTCGGCTTCTGTAATCGGAAAAACATCATTTTCGTTAAACACGACTAGGTGACAACACAGATTCCGTCCTCGGTAACTATATGCTTTTATGAACGCTGAGCGGAGAGACGATAATTCTTGTTTGGTCGATCGAGTTATTCTAATTGATTGTGAGGCATGCCGTTGCTCTTTGGATATCCGAGGGAACGAAGAAATATGGTCGAAGAGGAGGTCGAAATGGGCTAGGCAGGGAATGCCAGGAACGTGCGAGGCTTAAGGAAGGCCTGGTCGATGCCGAACCGGCTATCAGTCAAGGGAACGTGGAAAAGGGGAGAGGGCATACGCGTAAAGCATAAGGGTTGCTATAAATCAGCCTGCCACCGCGAATGGAAAAACTCGCGGGGAATGGAATAACGTCCCTTGATCTGGCACGCCGGAATGTCGAAACAAACACTGCCAGAGACGCGACCTTTCAGGCTATATAAGAATTCCAGCCGTCTGTCATCTGGCCACTTCTTTTTATTCGCTCCGTCGTCGCATCTTTAATTAAAAGATTCGTCTAATTCTTTTTAAGTATTCTTGTTTAAAGAATCATAAATTTCGTCGATTCCCGGTTTAATTACGCGCGTAATAAAGTTAGAAGCGACGATATAACGTGAGAAATACCATTATTCGATATAGGATTGTCTAATCTGATTTTTGCCAGGATTTAACGCTTCCATTTTCCATCAGATCTAGTTTGTTTAAGTTTTGAATCTGAATATTCCAAGGTAAATTCAGCTCGAATTTCGAAAGCTTGTAGGATAAACGCGTTAATTTCGTGCGGGTGTAACCGGAGAGAAACGTATTAACAGCGGAGGAAGGAAGCGGACGTATAAGCGTGTATGCACGCGTAGTAGGTGATATACGAGCCCTTGAGAACGAGAGCGAGTTAATTCAATTTAATCTCGTGGTTTTATATTAGCTAAGTCAATATCCGGTGCGCAAAAGTAAGGGGAGAACGGCGGATAACGATTGCCTGGTTTAATTAGCAGGCTTGTACGTTGCAATTAATCAGACGAGATCAGATATAAATCGAAGAGACGACGTATTGTCGGAACATCGGGCGCTGTTTAATTTACCGCACAAGAAAATTTCATTAATTATTTCGCCTACGCTACGAAAGTTTAAATAAAGCATATCGAGATATCAGGTAAATAAAATGTGAGACGAATTACAATCGACAAAGTTTATTTAACTTGTTACATCGGTTAATTAGCAAAATTCTCTTTCGATACCCGTAACCTGCAATTTTAATCGTACAACATGGAAGAATGATTCGTTCATTTTAAAAGTAAGTTAATCCAGTGTCTCGGCCGCGATGTCACAGGTGGATTCACAAAGAAGACAGGGCCGAGAACTGTTGTATTAAAACGGGAATAAATTAAATTGGGAGTGAAACAGTGGAGGAAACTAATTCTGCGTAAATTTTTGTCGCCACAGAATTAATCTGCTTGATAATCATCGAATTTCAATCAAACGGAGTGATCATCCGTTTATTACATTAACTGATTCATTA
>SMSR01012903.1:0-29263 GCA_019453355.1 Ceratina japonica
ACAATGTAATGCAAAGGCACAGTTCCGTTCAAAGTCTCGTTCTCAGAAATATCACTATTTAGTTGTAATTACGGGAATTAGCAACCACTTCTGCGAAGAAAGCCAAGGAAAATCGCACCCCAACGTGGCAAGGTGGCTGGTTCCGAGTCACGTGAGAGCCGTGGTGGCACGTGCAGGCGCTACCGTGGCCGTGGCTCGTTAGCGCGAGGCTCAGGTCAGGTAGGGATGAGTTAGCGGATTAATAACGCCTGGCACGAGCCTAATCAGCCGGTGTAGGGTTCACTGGGTGCCTGGCAGCACATCGCACCCCGTCCTCCACCGACGGCCGACCCCATAACAATATCATATTCGGGTCCCCCCTGAGTTATTAACCTCTAAGGTTACCGCAGCCACCCTCGCGCCGTCCGACATAAGCCGCACTTAATTACCAGAAAAGCTTAACCACCGTCTGTTAAACCGTGTTCACAACGGTTGAGACCGGCACGGGTCAATTTTCGTGCAACCTGTCCCTCAGGAAGGGCAATCAGTCCGAGCTTAGGATTTTCAAGTATTGGGTTGTTAGGAAAGTTCGTGTCGATTTTTAAACTTCCTTAAGAAACAGTACCAAGAAATACCCAGAGAAAGTAATTGTTATTAGATAAGATTTTTCATTTCATTGCCATGTTAAAACTTCTTTTTATACTTTTCTCTCGTTCTCGTTGCATGTTGCACGTGTGACTTATTATAAATGTTGCGCGATATCAGCGTCGGATTATCAGGAACAAAACGGAGAAACGAAATGCAGAAAGCCGCGGTTTCGCAATCGGTATATCGGCCAGGTGAAAGTAATAAACGTAAGTCATACACCGGACGATCATAAATAGCCGATATTAACGTTGATACGAGGGAATTAGCATAACCGTGCGCGGCGACCGATCGACGTCTAACCGGGAGCCAATCGTCGCTTCGGATCGTTTATATATCATTTCCCTTCGGCCGCGTCGACTTCGCTTGCTCGTGTATGACTTCATGACTCTGTACGGGTTCGCAAATCAATCGTTTCCGTCTGCGATACTGGCAGCCAACCTTTAAGTTCGATTCACAACGGGAAACCCTCCTCTTTATTCCATTTGAAATATATTGCATTGTTATTAAGAATATAGAGAGCAATGATTTATAAATATATGCAGTGAGTTACAGTAATTAAATATGACTATGTAATTTTGTCTTTTGGATTAAAATTATGTTCGTGTACAAGAATGAATTAATTAAATCTGCTGATTGCCAATTAATATAGAAAAGGAAATTAAATATATGCAATGAGTTACAATAACTAAATATGATTATGTAATTTTGTTTTTTGGATTAAAATTATGTTCGTGTACAAGAATGAATTCATTAAATTTGCTGACTGCCATTTATTATAGAAAATGAAATTGCATAAGTCTTTTTTTTAATCTGATAATTTATGTAAATTCTCATCAAACACTAAATATGAGAAATTGCAAAGCTTCTATAAAAACAGTAAAAGAATTGTCAATTCATCTTTTTATTAAATCCCACATTCCTATTTTGGGTACAAGGATATAACTAAGTAAATTGTAGGGGGTATAAATTCGGTGAAGTTGTGGATGGCGTTAAACAAAGTATCAAGATGAAAATTTATTTCTTGCCAATTGAATACTAAAAAGAATCCATCGCGGGCTTGAAAAACAGTCGCATGCAGGCATAATTTTCACGGCTACCATTTACTACCGCGTNACGTTTTACTAGAGATTAAGGAGGTTCATCTTGTACATAGCAAGTAAAATTGCAAGTTATAGAAAAGGGGAGCTAGATTGACTAGCGTACATGTTGATAACGGAGGTTATCTACTGCTGAAAGATGCAGATTTCGTTTGTCGTGTTTATATATTTCTCGATTCATAGTCACCCAATCTATCTAAATTTGCAATTAAAATATTCGTTAAATGTTTCTCTTTAATATGACATAAGTTTCATTCAAAACTGTCTGTCAATACCTAATAAATTAGCGATAGAAGTCTAGGAAATCACTCTTTTCCATATGACTATATGTAAAATTGTAAAAAATATTTATATTAACCCCTTGGGTACGGATTTATTTGAGAAAATATTTGCATGTGGAACGGATATAATTTTTGGTTGCATATGTATGTAATAGTAGTAATTGCATAGTAGTATGTAAAAGCAGTACATTTTACGAAAGAATTTATTTATTTCTAAAATATTGGTGACATATGTAGTATTAAGATGTCTTCAAGTAATTAGATTTGCAAAACAAAAATAAATTAATAACAACAAAATAAAACTAAATTGACGTGTCTCAGACGTAAAATGTACCCAAGGGGTTAATATCTCATTATTAAGGTATCCAAGTGACTTAAAAATTTTTTTTAGGTATCCTGGTATACTGTTGTAGACTATCCAATTTTTTTTCGGAGATCTATCTGTTAATTCCTTAACCAAATGAACCTCCTTAAGAAATAGTACCAAGAAATACCCAGAGAAAGTAATTGTTATTAGATAAGATTTTTCATTTCATTGCCATGTTAAAACTTCTTTTTATACTTTTCTCTCGTTCGTTGCATGTTGCACGTGTGACTTATTATAAATGTTGCGCGATATCAGCGTCGGATTATCAGGAACAAAACGGAGTAACGAAATGCAGAAAGCCGCGGTTTCGCAATCGGTATATCGGCCAGGTGAAAGTAATAAACGTAAGTCATACACCGGACGATCATAAATAGCCGATATTAACGTTGATACGAGGGAATTAGCATAACCGTGCGCGGCGACCGATCGACGTCTAACCGGGAGCCAATCGTCGCTTCGGATCGTTTATATATCATTTCCCTTCGGCCGCGTCGACTTCGCTTGCTCGTGTATGACTTCATGACTCTGTACGGGTTCGCAAATCAATCGTTTCCGTCTGCGATACTGGCAGCCAACCTTTAAGTTCGATTCACAACGGGAAACCCTCCTCTTTATTCCATTTGAAATATATTGCATTGTTATTAAGAATATAGAGAGCAATGATTTATAAATATATGCAGTGAGTTACAGTAATTAAATATGACTATGTAATTTTGTCTTTTGGATTAAAATTATGTTCGTGTACAAGAATGAATTAATTAAATCTGCTGATTGCCAATTAATATAGAAAAGGAAATTAAATATATGCAATGAGTTACAATAACTAAATATGATTATGTAATTTTGTTTTTTGGATTAAAATTATGTTCGTGTACAAGAATGAATTCATTAAATTTGCTGACTGCCATTTATTATAGAAAATGAAATTGCATAAGTCTTTTTTTTAATCTGATAATTTATGTAAATTCTCATCAAACACTAAATATGAGAAATTGCAAAGCTTCTATAAAAACAGTAAAAGAATTGTCAATTCATCTTTTTATTAAATCCCACATTCCTATTTTGGGTACAAGGATATAACTAACATAACTAAATTGTAGGGGGTATAAATTCAGTGAAGTTGTGGATGGCGTTAAACAAAGTATCAAGATGAAAATTTATTTCTTGCCAATTGAATACTAAAAAGAATCCATCGCGGACTTGAAAAACAGTCGCATGAAGGCATAATTTTCACGGCTACCATTTACTACCGCGTATATCATCTCGGGACGGGCTTTATATCCCGTGACTCGACTATGCCGCCGAACAAACTGACTTACGGTTATAATGAACGGTACTCGTAATAAAGTATCGATGACTGAAAACCGTGGTATACTTTAGCACCTTGAAAACGAACGTAAAACTCTATTTTTAAACATTTCTTCTGATATACTTAAACACAATATTCGTAGTTTATANTTTATAAATATATGCAGTGAGTTACAGTAATTAAATATGACTATGTAATTTTGTCTTTTGGATTAAAATTATGTTCGTGTACAAGAATGAATTAATTAAATCTGCTGATTGCCAATTAATATAGAAAAGGAAATTAAATATATGCAATGAGTTACAATAACTAAATATGATTATGTAATTTTGTTTTTTGGATTAAAATTATGTTCGTGTACAAGAATGAATTCATTAAATTTGCTGACTGCCATTTATTATAGAAAATGAAATTGCATAAGTCTTTTTTTTAATCTGATAATTTATGTAAATTCTCATCAAACACTAAATATGAGAAATTGCAAAGCTTCTATAAAAACAGTAAAAGAATTGTCAATTCATCTTTTTATTAAATCCCACATTCCTATTTTGGGTACAAGGATATAACTAAGTAAATTGTAGGGGGTATAAATTCGGTGAAGTTGTGGATGGCGTTAAACAAAGTATCAAGATGAAAATTTATTTCTTGCCAATTGAATACTAAAAAGAATCCATCGCGGGCTTGAAAAACAGTCGCATGCAGGCATAATTTTCACGGCTACCATTTACTACCGCGTATATCATCTCGGGACGGGCTTTATATCCCGTGACTCGACTATGCCGCCGAACAAAGTGACTTACGGTTATAATGAACGGTACTCGTAATAAAGTATCGATGACTGAAAACCGTGGTATACTTTAGCAGCTTGAAAACGAACGTAAAACTCTATTTTTAAACATTTCTTCTGATATACTTAAACACAATATTCGTAGTTTATAAACAATTTGTCGCATATTACTTATTTTTAAGAATCCTTGACTGGAAGCCATGAAATATAATTACCAGGTAGATACGAATCGCCTTTGAAAGGAATGATACGTGATAAGAATACTAAAATAAGACAAATTATACATTTTTTAAACGAAGGTATAAATCATATTTATTTTCAGGTATTATGAAATGACTCAAACGTTGCACGGTTAAATGTATAATTATTGACGTATGGAACTGATATTGAATCATTTTCCATAGCAACCTTCATCGCGCCATCATTCACCATTAACGGCGCGATCACGGTAGCCATATAATTGTCAATTACGCATAGTTATCTTATAATTCATAACGTGGCTGGAATTTTCCTTCTCTGGCTCGTACCCTCAGGCATTACATCAAATACTTCCTCGGACATGAATTATTGCCAACGTCATTTATAAAGTTTATTTAATTTCTGGAAACATCTTTGCGCAACACCACTGGTAAATATTAATAAACGTCCATCTGATGATTCAATATGGATTGCGTACAACCTTTTGCAGTAAAAAAGTAATTACACATTAAATTATAAGTTGTGCTTGATATTCGCATTCGAAGAATTTAACACGATATCATTAATAATTAAACAGAGCTAATTACCGTAATAAATTGCACGTATACATATCATAAACAGGTAAAATAGATAAACAGTGTAGGTATATAAATTTAGACACGCTTCAAGGCTACACCTATTTAAAATATCCCGATGAATAATCATAAACGGCCAAGTTAATAATCACCATTCGAGATCGTATCTACGAAATTTTCATAAAGAAATAATAAGTATGTATACGAATGGCTAAGGTACAAATTTAACCATCTTCGAAACGGTGATAATTACTATAATAACCTGATTATATGATTAACAGACAGACGAAGTATATATTTATACATAAGAAGGACACGTTTAATAGGAGAAAAATGTATGCATCAGAATACGTTAATATAAAATGAAAAGTAGTCGACTGTTCCAGTCTTAAGTTATTTGTACGTCTGAAGCGAGCTTATAAATATTTAATTATAACAAATATACCGCCAATTAGTATTACACATTTAGATCTTTCCACATATACACGTACGATATTTCATTTTGTAAATAGGAAATACTTGGAATACACGATTCCCAGTAATACGGCCGGTAATTACTGTCATAAATTGCATGACACTTCGGCGGGGATCTACAGCGAATGGTAAAAAAATTCGGATCACTATCAAGAAGGTATTACTCAAAGTCCCGGGATGCGGGACCGCGTGTACGGTTTTAAACTACGGCCGAGAAAGAGACGTCGCGCCGTCGTCGTCGTCGCTGTCGGCGGCGACGCTCGGCCGGCCATTACGAAATCAACGATGCGATGATATACGTGTTTTCCGTCATAGTTTATGAAGCCGATAAACGCGTCCGATGCCGCATGAATTGCTAATGGAAAATGCTATTGACAAACGCGGCTCGGTAAATCACTCGAGAAGCCGGGAATTCGCGATGTGGGCTGCGGCCGCCGCTCGGCGTTTAAAAGTTTCGTGGGTACGCGTACTTACTCGGCATATACGTACCCACTTACCTACCCGGAGGTTCGCCAACGCGGAGGTGGCTGTGTTCACCAACAATAAATGTTGATATTTCACTCGTTGTCACGCTATCGGCCCGTGACTCACGGGCTTATGAGTTGTTAATTACTGTCTCACGTTCCTTTAAATCTGACCTTATCCGCCGCACGTGAAACCCTCACGTTTAATGAGATTAATGAATATTGCCTCCGAGACAATTGAATGAGAGGTTGTAATATATCGACAAGTGATACGAGTATTGTTTCTGTCTCCAATGCTCACTTCCACTATAATCCATAAAATAAAATTTATTTCTGTACCTTCGTTACTGAATAATAAAATTACAGCGGTTGAAATACGGGAGAGCAGTTGGAACGTTTCTAAGGAGTATTTACTTCGTGTTCTGGAGAAACCTGAGGATCGGAATCGAAAATCCCGGGAAGCGGAGAATTTTTCCGCGATGCGAACCGGTGCAACACCTGCAGCATTCCTGCACGGCGTGCCGCGGCTCGGCTACAACATAATTCGATAACAGTCTATTAGACACGCGATAATTGCATATTTCCCTGGGCTGGGCTCCGTCCGTGGAGCGGCCGCGGCGGCGGCGGCGGCGACGACATAATAATTTCAGTTTACGCGCCGACTGTTAATCGCGTCGTTTATATTCCACGGTTTAACGCGCGCACGCTGCCGTGCCGCCGCCGCCGCGGCCGTATGCACCTTATACCTGCGCTGCGTGTCTCACGAATATCGGTCAGGGCATCGGACGTGTGCTGCAGTCTCTGTTCTGCACGCGATACGCATCGGGGGAAATAAAGAAACGGCGTGGCGCGGCGAAAGAGGCACGGTGCGAGCGAAACGGGAAGTGTTATCGAGCATTATTATCCCCCAGCCCGATACTGCCTCCGGTAATTAAAGGGACGCTTGAGTAATATCCTCGGTCTCGTTACCGCCGGGAATCCATCAAATCATCCACGAGATTTGATCACCCGAGATAAACTAATCGGATTTAGATACAGAATTCTACGCAACTTGCTTAACGAGTGGAATTAAGAAATTCTATATCGTTTCAAAAATTATATTATGTTTTTTAAACATGTAAGGAAATACAGCGTATATCTTTAGTATTATTTGAATTTCCCACGTGAGATAATATTGGTAAACAGATTCTTATAATAACGATAATGTAAACACGTTGTGTGATCCGTTAAACAGTTATAATGGTATTTGAAAGTAGTGTAAGGAAAGGAATGACTGAGTGAAGAATAGACATCGAATGTTGTTTCTTTGCTTACAGGTAGAATTTATATTAATTTAAAATTTTAGTTTGTATGTAGTGTAAGGATATTTAGGATAACAAACGATTTGCTTTACTTACAGAGAAACAATTCAGTTTATTTACATATAGTTATTCCTAAAATAAATTATAAACATTTTCAATGTGATTGAAATGTATTTAATATTGACAGAAGCGAAACGTGATGTACCGAGTTGCGAGTGAATCGCGAGAGGAAGGATACTCGGCAGCCGGTAAACAAAAACAGGGAATTATAAAAAGCCCCCAGAATCTGACGTCTCGAAGCGAGAGAGAGATACATATAAAAAGAAGCAGGAGGGACGGATAGATTGCGAAACGGCAATCGTTCGCAATCAAGTGTGCACAATATTGCATTGATGCTTTGATACTCATTTAATTCCACAGAATCATCCGTAGAGGAGGTGATCCCCTAATTGGCTTTAAAGGCAAGCGTATCGTTGGTAACGCGGCGCAGGGAGCCCGGGGGTCTGCGAAGATCTGCGGGACCCAGGGTACGCCACCGCGTCGCCGCAGCGTCGCCGTTGCCGCACACACCAGTCAATTAATGCATCGGCAAATAAACGGATGATTCTTCAGTTCGAAGAGAGTGAGTCGGTCGGTCCGCGGCCGAGCTGTCTCAAGAGGCCTCATTAACTGCGCTCCGCCAATTATATAATAATAAGCTAATAATAATTGCATTGCCGTTACATCAGCCCACCGTCGTCCGTTCGTCCCGGCGCGGCTGCCGGAGTGGACGAATAAATTAAGGACTAACTTCCCTCTTACGACGCCCTCGTCCAGACTGCACGTCAGGCTGCATCCAGACCCCGGTCTTAAGTGCATTTTTAAGCATCCAGCTATCCGAGCCCAGCCGGATATGACAAAATGCGACACGAGAGCTTCTGCGCTTGATTAAAAGCCCGATTGATTCGAAACGGTGAAACCCTATTGCTAATTTCGTACGGGCCCTGTCTATTTAGGGACTAATTTTTTTCATAAACTGAACGATGATTTAGAGAGGAACATTATAGTACTCCCTTCAGTTTCAACACGAATACGTATTGTACTTCCTTTAACATTATATCTATTGCAATTCCAAAAACCCTATAGCTAATTTCGTACGGGCCGCGTCTATTTAAGGACTAATTTTTTTCGTAAACTGAACGATGATTTAGAGAGGAACACTATAGTACTCCCTTCAGGTTCAACACGAATACGTATTGTACTTCCTTTAACATTATACCTATTGCAATTCCCAAAACCCTATAGCTAATTTCGTACGGGCAGCGTCTATTTAAGGACTAATTTTTTTCATAAACTGAACGATGATTTAGAGAGGAACACTATAGTACTCCCTTCAGTTTCAACACGAATACGTATTGTACTTCCTTTAACATTATACCTATTGCAATTCCCAAAACCCTATAGCTAATTTCGTACGGGCAGCGTCTATTTAAGGACTAATTTTTTTCATAAACTGAACGATGATTTAGAGAGGAATACTATAGTACTCCCTTCAGTTTCAATACAAATACGAATTATACTTGCGTTAATATTATATTTATTGCAATTCTAATATTATTTAAAATATTTTTGGGCGATGTTCGAGGGAGTAGGATCGATACCGGAACTCGTGCATCAGCGGAGCCAGGCGTTTATTGTCGCAGCGTCCCCGTTTTGCTCGCGGTTAACGGATAGTGGGATGAATATTTATTGGGAATTCCGATTTTTCCTTGATCGGGCCGTGGAGGCCGCGGCACCGTCACACACACGTTAGAGTTAGAAGTCAACGATAAAAGTCCTCCTCGCCGTCTTATGAAACTCATAACGTCGTCGTCGCGGCGCGCGTGACCTTAAAGACTGCGCCGCGATCGATTCGATTGTGCCGCGCGGGATCGGTTGCATAAATGGACGCCGGTTTGATTTACAGGTGTAACGGAGGCGCGCTGCGCGTTCCCGCGCATTGTGATTTTTAATGCGGCCGGTCACTCGTTGATTTATCCGGCGGCTGTCTGGCATTTCCATAATTTATGGGAAATAACGACGGATTTATGGATTTCGATGAGCGCGCGATTCGATAAGTACTTATGTATGTACCTGCTAGATAGGCGTGCGGCCAACTATGAATTTCATTGGATACATCGCCTGAGACGCGACGGCGAACCTTTATGCAGTCACGCTAAGCGCTTAATTATTTTTAATGAACCTCGCTTATGATCGATATTAATTTATCAATTTACTCTAAAGTTTTTTTATTTATTTTTATTTATTCAAGGAATTCATTACAAAATATTCATTTTTTTAATTCAAATTCGCTTCGGATTAATTACAATATTTAAAGAATAAATCCTGCTTTGAATTCAATGCACTGCGTTATTCTCAACATCAAAAGGGAACCCTGCGCTTAGATCGCCATTAAATATCTTTATCTGCACCGAAATCTTATTTAACGTCATCGCGAAGGCTATCAAACGATATTTGATAGCGTTTTCACTTGGCGCGGCGCGCATAATGACATTAAGAACGGTAGGAGAAGGTAGCCGTCGCTGGTAACAGTAACATTGAGAGTTTGCATATGAATGGGTGATTAGAATTTACCACGCATGATTTAGTATAGTAACTCATCGGACGTGATAGATCTTTCTATTCAATCTGGCTTGCCTTCTCTCTTTCTACCGGCTGCGCGCAACGTTGACCCAAACATTAACTTTTATAACTCACCGCTAAGAACTTAATGGCCGCGTGCACGTACGTATCTGCCTTAGATCTTTGCATATCGCACGTACACGTTCATACGTATTAAACGCGTATAGTATATCGGATGTGCAATGGTTCTCTGTTGAGCGCTCACTTTCTCTCAATTCGTATCACTTTCTAACGTCGGGATCCCCCGAGAAATTTATCGCGTTCGTCGGGAAACGTGATGAATCCGATACTAATTTTTCCAAAGCACATAATTGTCCCGTTCGAGCGCGACCTATAAACCATCGGGACAAAACTGAACTCAGCGGCCGGGCAAAAAGCGCGACGTTTGATTTTGCGAAACCGCTGCGAAGTTTTTTGCTCGACGAGCAACGAACGGCGAACAGCAGCGGCAGCAACGCTAACCTTGATCGCGTGAGCCGCCGCCGGTTTCGCGAGTCTCGGACGAAATAAAATTTTTCCCTCCGCGGTTACGCAGGTGCGCGCAAGGAGGAGAAATATGACGGTGAATTTTTCCCGGATCCACCGGCACCGGTATGCGCAGTTTATTGTTAGCAAAAGGGCCGCGCGCGCCGCAAAAACCGTCGCCGGGGATTCCGTTTCTAAGGCCCAATTACTCGTGTCATTACACTTCTGGATTCCTGGAGCGCGCGCGCTCCGTTCTCCCGGCTAAAGCCTCGTTCAGATTAGTCAAGCCACTCGAAGCGTTGCACTCAATGCGAATCCGTTCTTTTATTTAACTACGAGCGTGCTTTCGACNCTGATTATTTTGAATACTTTCCTGGTTAAAATATGTAACAGTGCATTTATTTAATTTTTATTTTGGATTTTTCAATAACTGTTAAATTCATCATTAATTATATTGTAAAATGTAAAGAAACTTGAATTGAAAACGATGTTATTTGAATTGCATGATGGAGTTGGAATGGACTAATCTGAACGAGGCTTAAGAGAGTCTCCGGGCGAGCTCGCCGTCCCGTGTTTTCTCTTCTCTTTTCCGAGCTCCTGCAAACCAGCGCAGCGCGGTGCGTACGCTTATGTAGAAGCGGTTTTCAAATCTGGTTAGGCTCGCTCCGCAATTTTGTAATCCATAAACGTCGCTCATATGGCGCGTGCTCCAGTTCCATGTATGGCGAAAAACCGTGGCTGCCCTTGTTGCCCGCGCCGCGTCGTCGTCGTTGCGACAGCCCGTTTCTCCGGGTTTCTATCATATCTGCGCGGCCGATTACCTTATACAAGCATCCGAACCAGCCGGTCATTCGTAGAAAAGTAACAATTAATAAGGACAATGGCCACCGGGACTCGTTTCCATCGTATAAAAAAAAACGTCAGGAACGAGTTTTTCTATACCCGACGGACTATTAGAAACCCGTTTGCATCGCGGAGTAACTAAACGAAATTCACCGACGATTTTATAACATCTATACGTTATCTAATTGTAAAAAGCATATAAATCGATTTGGTTCGAAGGCAATATAATTTGATCGATCAAGGAAGACCGTCGGGCTGATGCGAGATCAGTAAGTTCCAACGTGTCAGCAATACGTTCTAATTGTCAAGCTTGTCTTCGATAGGAAATACAAGGGGACGGCGGCGCGGGGGCCCGAGGACGGGGCGCAAAATTCGGGCCAGCGGCATTCCTGCGGAACCGAGGCGAGGCCCCGCGGAATCCCTGCTCCCCGAGTATCCCGGCTATTATTTTTAATGCCTGGACGTATCCCGCGTCGTCGTCGCCGCGCCGCGGGGACGAAATAAAACGGAGGGAATGTCGGGTGTCGAAGCTGGCGCGGATTTACGGGGCGCTTTGTAACACCGCCTTCCTCAATTCAGCAATATACCCAGGAGGAGCAGTGTCCCCCCTCTAGTTCGCATTCGGTCCGCCGCGCATGGGACCACATGACTCTCCCACGGGGAACTACGCCGGCCGGGGACCCCGGCGCGGCGGCGGCGGCGTGGGCCCCGCGAATGTAGCTTCCGTTACCGTCGCATCGTGTGCTCATTAACCCTCCGTGTGCCCGGGGATTAAATACTTCCCGGCAGCAGCCGCGGCCAACAGGCCCTCGCCGATGGCTTTTTTTATTTGTGAGAAATTGCGCGCCAATGGAGTGGGAGATTTGACGAGGTTTATGGGGTTACCGAGGGAATTCGGTAGGGGCACCCACGACACCGCCAACCTCGACCTCCGGTTTACCCGCTCTCGGCCTGTTACCGTCTACACTCGCGAATATAACGAGCTTAAGAGAGATAAAATTTACTCAAGAATCTTCAAGTATTAGCAATCCGAGTCGAAAAAAGAATTGTGGTTTTGAATTTATTTATTCTACGGAAGGATATGGAGGTCGAAATCATATCTTGAGCATATAGGAATATAAGAGTAAATTTAACTCTAATTTGAACCTATATCTAGTCGTTATGTCCGCTTAAAATAGAGTTTATAAAATATAAGTTGGTCCCTCAAGTCCTACTTCAAGAGTTTAGGAAAAGATCCTGTAGGTTCATACTAGTATTTATGAAACTTAACATTGTCGTAAAAAGTCCATTGGCTGGCAACACTTGAGGACATGTGCACTGTAGATCAAGAATCTCTTTTACGTTCACCCAATTTATGGCGAAATTATTATTATTTTTCTTTAACAAATTTTATAAACAAATAAAACAAATTTTCGCTTTATTGCTGTATAAAAAGAAATTCTATTGTATAAATTAGATTGTTTTAAAGCCTTTTTTAAAATTTATAATAGGAAGTATAACAATAAACAGAATAATTAATTTCAGATGCATATCAGATTCAAATGCGCATAGTTTGTAAAATAATTTTATATAACACAGTAAATATTTCAGAGGATCCTAAAAAAATCTTATAAACCCTTAAATAGGCCTTTAGGATCTAGTCTCTTACTTGGAGAACTTAATTATAACTATTTTCGTGAACGAACTAAAGATTTTAAGGCCTAAAATATAATTTCAGATTTTTGTAAGGACTTATAGTTTCTGATTAGAGTTATATCAAATATTAAGTTCTGAGATAACTTACTAGTTCTACTTTTTAGATCTAATAGATTTAAACTGGGATACATTTAGGTTTGGGAAGATTCAAATTATAGTTAAATTTTCGACTGGGGAATACTGAATTTCTTTATCCNAACCCGTTTGCATCGCGGAGTAACTAAACGAAATTCACCGACGATTTTATAACATCTATACGTTATCTAATTGTAAAAAGCATATAAATCGATTTGGTTCGAAGGCAATATAATTTGATCGATCAAGGAAGACCGTCGGGCTGATGCGAGATCAGTAAGTTCCAACGTGTCAGCAATACGTTCTAATTGTCAAGCTTGTCTTCGATAGGAAATACAAGGGGACGGCGGCGCGGGGGCCCGAGGACGGGGCGCAAAATTCGGGCCAGCGGCATTCCTGCGGAACCGAGGCGAGGCCCCGCGGAATCCCTGCTCCCCGAGTATCCCGGCTATTATTTTTAATGCCTGGACGTATCCCGCGTCGCCGTCGCCGCGCCGCGGGGACGAAATAAAACGGAGGGAATGTCGGGTGTCGAAGCTGGCGCGGATTTACGGGGCGCTTTGTAACACCGCCTTCCTCAATTCAGCAATATACCCAGGAGGAACAGTGTCCCCCTCCAGTTCGCATTCGGTCCGGCGCGCATGGGACCACATGACTCTCCCACGGGGAACTACGCCGGCCGGGGACCCCGGCGGCGCGGCGGCGGCGGCGTGGGCCCCGCGAATGTAGCTTCCGTTACCGTCGCATCGTGTGCTCATTAACCCTCCGTGTGCCCGGGGATTAAATACTTCCCGGCAGCAGCCGCGGCCAACAGGCCCTCGCCGATGGCTTTTTTTATTTGTGAGAAATTGCGCGCCAATGGAGTGGGAGATTTGACGAGGTTTATGGGGTTACCGAGGGAATTCGGTAGGGGCACCCACGACACCGCCAACCTCGACCTCCGGTTTACCCGCTCTCGGCCTGTTACCGTCTACACTCGCGAATATAACGAGCTTAAGAGAGATAAAATTTACTCAAGAATCTTCAAGTATTAGCAATCCGAGTCGAAAAAAGAATTGTGGTTTTGAATTTATTTATTCTACGGAAGGATATGGAGGTCGAAATCATATCTTGAGCATATAGGAATATAAGAGTAAATTTAACTCTAATTTGAACCTATATCTAGTCGTTATGTCCGCTTAAAATAGAGTTTATAAAATATAAGTTGGTCCCTCAAGTCCTACTTCAAGAGTTTAGGAAAAGATCCTGTAGGTTCATACTAGTATTTATGAAACTTAACATTGTCGTAAAAAGTCCATTGGCTGGCAACACTTGAGGACATGTGCACTGTAGATCAAGAATCTCTTTTACGTTCACCCAATTTATGGCGAAATTATTATTATTTTTCTTTAACAAATTTTATAAACAAATAAAACAAATTTTCGCTTTATTGCTGTATAAAAAGAAATTCTATTGTATAAATTAGATTGTTTTAAAGCCTTTTTTAAAATTTATAATAGGAAGTATAACAATAAACAGAATAATTAATTTCAGATGCATATCAGATTCAAATGCGCATAGTTTGTAAAATAATTTTATATAACACAGTAAATATTTCAGAGGATCCTAAAAAAATCTTATAAACCCTTAAATAGGCCTTTAGGATCTAGTCTCTTACTTGGAGAACTTAATTATAACTATTTTCGTGAACGAACTAAAGATTTTAAGGCCTAAAATATAATTTCAGATTTTTGTAAGGACTTATAGTTTCTGATTAGAGTTATATCAAATATTAAGTTCTGAGATAACTTACTAGTTCTACTTTTTAGATCTAATAGATTTAAACTGGGATACATTTAGGTTTGGGAAGATTCAAATTATAGTTAAATTTTCGACTGGGGAATACTGAATTTCTTTATCCTAATTATTAACTGCATTACTATTTACATAAATCATATTTTATGTGGTATAATTATAAGTATACCATGAAAAAGTATAAAATAAAGCAAAGTGGACAGAGAAATATGACTGGCATATCGTAATATTCGCTGTATCGTTTCTATCAACTGCATAAGGTAATATCAATTAATACTAAGTAGAATTCCTTACGAGAGATGCCTGGAATAAATTCAATCTTTGGAATCGTTTCCACAGCGATTGCATATAGGGATTTCGTAATTATTTAACTATGTGCACGCGGGTTGAGTCATTTAAATAGCTTGACGACTGCAGATTGCTTGGAAATTGATATTATACGACAAAATGATGGAAACAATAGGTTACGCAGTCCCCGGTAAATTGCATGAGCAATGCGCTAAGTATAATAACGCGTTATATGCAATTCTAAGTCCCGATTCGTTTAATATCTGCGCGTCTAAAAATGGCGTCGCGCGTTTTTCCATAATTTGTTACACCTAATTCCGCGTTTAATTTAAGAATGCAAAGGTCGAGTCGATTATCCAATTACGCGTTTAAACGCGGCGTGACGTACCGCCTGCCGCTCGAGACGCGACTTATGAACGAAATTAGTTCTTCTAAACATCACCTGGAATATCTTTCGCAATAATAGATTTTCGCTAACAGACAAAGCCCACGCTCTTTAAACAACAGATTGTTTGACTGGGGAAACGTTTGCTTAGTGACGTTTGTTCGATCCCCGGCGCATCAAAGTTCTACTGTACACAAAAGTAAAATTAAATATACTTTATGGGAATTTCTACGTACCTGCGGAATTTGTTATTTTACAATGAGATAACGTTTTGTTCAGCGTACCTCGGTTTATTTATTAAAGCAAGATCAGATCTGACGTATCGGTCTGATCTTATACGGAAATAGAAGCCTCATGTATTTATATGGGACTAAGTATGCACGTAAAGTATCGGGAAAGATTAATAGAAAATAGAATGGAGATAAAAATTTCTTGGCTGCGAAACTGGAGGGCAGAATTAATTTATCAAGCTACACGCTTCCTCCAGCGTGTCCCGAAAGTTTCGTTGTTAGGAATGACGAAAGAGAGCCGTTGCGTCGCGACGGCCAGCTAATCGGTGGCGAGAGAAAAGTATGCGCTTAATTTGATGCAACCGTTCGCCCGTGGAAATTGCATCGTCCAGGCTCGTGGCAGGGCGGACCGAGGGAGACAGAAAGAGAGACAGCGAAAACCAGAGAGAGAGAGAGAGAGAGAGAAGGCTGGAATCCGATGGCACCAGGGGCGCTAGAATTTCGCATTGTGCTCTCGCAGTGCCAGTACGTTATCACTCGCTGAATGGCCTTCTGCCAAGCGGCCACGTGGGCTGACCTACAGGAGCACGTCGAGCTATGCTATTTTGGACTTGAAGTACCTGGCATGTAACACTAATAATATTAACTGCGCGTTACGCATCGACGCGCGTACATCTCGTATCGATGCGATGGTGGATGTAGATGCGCGGCACGGCGACGTTTGCCAATATGGGAGCAGACGGAATGCGTGTAAGTAGAAGTGGACGTAGTGGAAAGTCCTCGCGGTGGTCGGCCGCGTGTGTGTTGGAGTTGAAACGCGAATAAATGGAACACGGGGAGGAGAAATAGATCGAAACAAATACGGCGTGCGACAGTGATCGGAGTACTATTATACTTTATAGTAAAATAATCGAATAATAGACTCGACGATTAATAATAAATGTTAAAAACGCGTAGGAACATTTATTACAGATTTCCATCGGCTTGAAAACACAGAAATTAGTTAATAACATGTCTGAGTCATTTATAATGCACATGCCAATGAGTTTGTTTGAAAAATGATATCTTGGATAGGACTGCCAGTCTTCATATATTACTTATGACAGGCCGATTAAATATTCATTTCGGAGCCGGTTAATTCAGTTGACTTTAATAAGTACGCATTTATTATGAGCCGTATTCTGAAAAGCGAACGCCTGATATCTCTGACAGCAAGTATTTAGACAGGATACAATCCTCTAATTGGCGACGCAGGAAAGTCTACATATTAATGTCTCGGTAATTGCATCGATATTCCTAACCATTTGCATTTACTATTGGCACGAGATATTATAAACCAATCAGGTATCTATTAAAACGTGTCAAACATTTATTGCAAAAGTGACATAATTAGGAATCGATCAGAAAGGTAGATTATATCGTTCATTTTTCTCGTGCTACAAAATAGATTTGAGAAAAACTTAAGTAGTCAATTAACTGTCACCAAGGTTCTTAAGTCTAGTAACAAAAACGGGCATAACTGACAAGCCAGTTCATGTGCTCATACATTCTTGTCCGTAAGTTATGAAACTGAACATACTTATTAGTTTTTTTTTTAAATCCGAAAAAAAAGCTTGATAATTATAAGAGACTATATGAACTGAAAAATACGCCGACCTTATTATCATTTATGACGGACTAACGACGTCCTTATAAGAATCTTCATTGAATATAGACAAGCTTTTTCTAACGAAATCGTACTCTGCGTTCGTCCATATCGGGGATCCGATTTTAATTAGATTTTTTATTCACGCATTATTTTATACCGTTGATTATACACTGTCAGCTGATTTATGAACGGGATTGTGCGCGTAATATCATTAATGACTCGTGCGTCCGGCGGCCGAGAGGCGGCACAGAAGCCGGTAGCGGCTGCTAAACGGCCGGTTGGTCGAAGGTTAATCCTCTCACCTGGTAAAAGATGATGTATAGACGCGGGGAAAAAAACGAGCGGTTGCACGCGATCACCGTAAATCCACGGCGTTTAGACTTCTCCGCTCCCATTCTGCGGCGAACGGGCTCCTCTCCTCTCTTCTTCTTTTCTCCGGTCCCCCGTGTCCGGCGACGAATCGCACCGCACGATGATATATCTCCGCCGCCGTTAAACGGTCCATTGTTCGCGACGGCCACTGACGAATTTGTATATGTTTATAATAGCCACGCCTGTGGCTAGCTATGAGGCATAATGGTGACAAGGGGAGAGATTGTTCTTCGCCAGTGAAAATTGCTAGAGGCCGTCCGCCGGTACCCGGTTTCAACCAATCGGATCCTCTGTTCCTTGGATCGTCTCCTTTCGGCGTAACTGGTTTACGCTGATTTCAATTGCAGTTCACTTCACGCGCATTAGGAATATCAACATCATGGTTGTTATTCAGCTCGCAAGATTAATATCTGCCTGCAGCCAGTTCTGATTATAAATTCTTCTTCGATGTGAAAACTTGTTATTAACGGACTGAATGTTAATAAGGAAATATATGCTAAGATGATGAAAGGAGATCTGGAGTCCGCTTCGTGACACTTCGGTGTAATTTTTCAATTCTCAGTTGCCGGCGATCATCCCCCAATTGGCGGGCCGAGACAGGAAGCGCAGCGGCCAATATGTCATCCCTTCTGGGCCGGATAACGCTGCCGGTCGCAGATTCGGCGGCGGGACGAGTGCGGCCGGTGGAGAACAAGAAGAGGGCTCGCGAGAGAGAAACGGGGAACGCGAGAGGGCCGAACGGCGAACTGGGCTGTCGCCAGATCGGGGGATACAAATGGGCAAAACAGCGCTCTGTGCGGATGCCGCGGGCCCGGTTGCAGGTGGCGTGGCCGCCGATAAATATGTCAGCCGGCAACACCATGCCGCGGCATACCACGCCGCGCTCTCGCACCCTCGATCTCTCTCCTCTCTCCGTCCGGTTCCCGGTTCCCTCGGTGCGCGTCCGAGGCCGAGCCTCGAAACCGAACCCTCTCCCCGGCCCCCCTCCGCGCCCGCCGCCCCGCGGAATATCTCTGTTCCCCGGGCACCCGTTTCTCGCCTCTGTTTCACCCTCGCCGCGCATTTGAATATTATGGAAATGTCGACGCGAGATCGCAGCCCCGGGACCCCGGCCCGCGCCCACTCTGCATCTGTCATACACCCTAATGAGCAGCCGGGGACCCTCTCTACCTGGCCACAACAGGTGAACCCCGCGTCTTTTCGGGGCCCGGATTTTTCCCTCTTAACTGTATTAATTTCGAAGAGACAGTCCTCTCGTAATATATACCCGAGTCGAAAATTTAACTATAATTTAAATTTTCTAAACCTAAATGTATCCCAGTTTAGGTATATTAGATCTAAAAAGTAGAACTAGTAGAGTTAAATTCATGGAACATCAATTTTATGACAGTTATTGTAATTTCTCTGTTTATAATAAATTTTTATAAACACCATTCATCAGATTTGATAAGTTTCTCGTTCAGGACATTCAATATCTTCTATTGAGTCTCCCCGAGTCGAAAATTTAACTATAATTTAAATTTTCTGAACCTAAATGTATCCCAGTTTAGGTCTATTAGATCTAAAAAGTAGAACTAGTAGAGTTATCTCAGAACTTAATATTTGATATAACTCTAATCAGAACCTATAAGTCCCTAAAAAAATCTCAAATTATATTGTAGGCCTTAAGAACCTTCAGTTCGTTCACGAAAGTAGTTATAATTAAGTTCTCCAAGTAAGAGACTAGATCCTAAAGGCCTATTTAAGGGTTTATAAGATTTTTTTAGGTTCCTTTGAAATATTTACTGTGTTATATAAAATTATTTTACAAACTATGCGCATTTGAATCTAATATGCATCTGAAATGAATTATTCTGTTTATTCTTATACTTCCTATTGTACATTTTAAAAAAGGCTTTAAAACAATCTAATTTATAAGAATTTTTTTTATACAGCAACAAAGCGAAAATTTGTGTTATTTGTTTACAAAAATTGTTAGAGAAAAATAATAATAATTTCGCCATAAATTGGGTGAACGTAAAAGATATTCTTGATCTACAATATGAGCCAAATAGCGTAGGTTCATGAGGTCCTCTCAGTCCATATATCCTCAAGTGTTGCCATTGATGGACTTTTGCGGAAAAACGTTAGGTTTGATAAATACTAGCATAAATCTGCAGGATCTTTTCCTAGACTCTTGAAGTAAGACTTGAGGGACTAAATTATATTTGATAAACTCTATTTTAGATCTATATCCTTTATAGGCGAACATAACGACTAAATATAGGTTCAAATTAGAGTTAAATTTATTCTTATATTCCTATATGCTCAAGATATGATTTCGAGCTCCATATCCTTCTGTAGGATAAACAGGTTCAAAACCATGATTATTTTTTCGACTCGGGAAATATATACGTACATCGGAACTGCGGAAAAAAAGAATTGTTCACCTTGAGCGATAATCAGAATTCAAATTCCAACAAAATATTTCTTTAAACTCCGCCTGCGTCCGCAAACATCAATTTTTTATTCATTATTCATAATGGTTCGCGAGCGGCGGAGTTAAATATTCCACGAGCCTCGAAAGGAGCTTCTCCCACCTCTAATCATTTCCCTAACTAATAATTCAAACTGGCTCTCTATTCACCGTAGCCGCATGCAAAACCTGCCTCGCGACCGGTAATTAATCNTAGCGTAGGTTCATGAGGTCCTCTCAGTCCATATATCCTCAAGTGTTGCCATTGATGGACTTTTGCGGAAAAACGTTAGGTTTGATAAATACTAGCATAAATCTGCAGGATCTTTTCCTAGACTCTTGAAGTAAGACTTGAGGGACTAAATTATATTTGATAAACTCTATTTTAGATCTATATCCTTTATAGGCGAACATAACGACTAAATATAGGTTCAAATTAGAGTTAAATTTATTCTTATATTCCTATATGCTCAAGATATGATTTCGAGCTCCATATCCTTCTGTAGGATAAACAGGTTCAAAACCATGATTATTTTTTCGACTCGGGAAATATATACGTACATCGGAACTGCGGAAAAAAAGAATTGTTCACCTTGAGCGATAATCAGAATTCAAATTCCAACAAAATATTTCTTTAAACTCCGCCTGCGTCCGCAAACATCAATTTTTTATTCATTATTCATAATGGTTCGCGAGCGGCGGAGTTAAATATTCCACGAGCCTCGAAAGGAGCTTCTCCCACCTCTAATCATTTCCCTAACTAATAATTCAAACTGGCTCTCTATTCACCGTAGCCGCATGCAAAACCTGCCTCGCGACCGGTAATTAATCTTCGGTATTCAAGAAGCTTGACGCGGATATAAATTAAAGTTATTGGGGCGATAACATCTTGGAGTTCTATAAATCACCGCTAAGTGATGTCCTCGATTCGCTGATCCCTCCGCTGCCATTATCAGTGTCATCTATTTTATGATGCGGACTGTTGCGCCGCTTCTCGCTGCAGCTATACAGTGTAATACTTTGCTCGCTGGAAGTGAACGTGACCCAGAGAGTAGTTGGCCAATATCAAGGACTGACGTTCTCTTCTTTTAAAACTTCCACTGTTGCGCGCTCTCACGTATTTACATTCCTCCAACTGCACCGCTCGCCAGCAAAAATGCCATATAAATATAATTTACATATAAAAAAAAAACACATGTATTATACTATAATTTAATTCGATGGCAAAAAGATCTCGTTGCATTGTGAATGTTCTGTTGCGTCACGTAGAATGCGGAGCGAGTAATATTTATGGTCGGCCCCCATTTTTATCGAAATTGAAAATTGTCATGCGTATGACGTGCTCGTCGACCAGTGTTTTCCATCGCTAGAAAAGTGGGACGTCGCACGGGTAGAATATTAACGACTGTCACCGCGCTCACGATACGACCGTAGGCTATATGTATGTATTTTAATCGTGGCGAAGCACTTGGAGTTCTGAACGTATCGATTCGGTCGAAGCCATCTCGCTTCCTAAGGTACACACGCTTCAACCTCCTATTAATTAATCGATAATTGATTGCGCAATATTCGTGGTTAATTAAGTTGCCGGTTTGCCGTCTCAATTCAGTCTATTTATAACCATCCTATTTCCGTTCGTTAAACGTTTCACTACCAGGAACTCAATTTTTTAAACGAACTCCTCTTCTCATAATTTATTCATTCAGGAAACACGTAAAACTTTTAACGTTATAAGAATCATTCTTTCAGAAGTATGATTCGTTCAACGCGGAAGGGATCGAACAAACGTCGTTCGGTTGAACCGTTGGTACATGAAAATCTAATTATCAGGCACAATAATTGCTCGTCAAAGAGAAACAGAATGCGGAACGGGCGGACGGCGAGGAACGGGGTTGTAGATAATGCGGTAGGGTGTTTAATAAAACGCGTGCCGGTTTCGAACCGCAATCGACGGGCATTAACGGATGGAAAAAGGGACGACGAGTCCTGGACGAATCGAGAGATCCCCGGAGCGTACAAAGCGTCGCGGGCGTCGAATTCACGGGCGCCGCGCCGCCACGCCGCCGCGCCGGGGGTTGAACGGGGATCGTGTCCGATCTCTCTGTTGGCACGGCCTTTGGTTCCACGGCTTGCAGCCCGTTGTTTTCACTCTGTTATGCAGCGACTGAAGCACCGTTCCAGCGCCGGAGTGCGGTCGGTTTATACACCGCGCGCGCGTTCCACGGCAATCGAGGCCAGGAGCCCGTGCGATTCGACGTCGAGATGATTGTAGTTGCAAATGGGCAGTTTGCATCAAGAAGCGGCCGCCCCATGCCCGACAGGACATGCACGGCCAATGCAAACAAAGTTGACCCGGGCTGCCTGCCTGCCTGCTCCGCTCTGCGCTCTACTCTCCTCTGCGTTCCGTTCCGTTCCGTTCTGCTCCGCTTCTAGCTGCAACCCCCGCTTCACTGTCCAGCCCCATTCTACCCGCCGCCCGCCTTCGGCACTCTCCGCCGGTGTAGGGCCAAGGTACACACGGCTAAGGTATACAAATAGCCATCTTTGACGCAACTCGCAGCCCCTACCTCGGCCCCCAGAAACCGACGTAATTGTCGGCCGTGTTCGATCGCAAAAATTCGATTACCATCGGTGAACGGCCGAGTCCTCACGAGTGTGTTGCCCGATCCAAGTGGAATTCAATCTTTCGACAGAACTTTTCAATAATATAACAGTACAATCTGACGTGCAATCTGATATGCCGATTCATATGATATTAAGAACTTGAATATCATATTTGAAATTGATATTTAAAAACGATTTTAAGAATGATCGAGGAAAGGGATTAAAAGTAGATTCGTTCGGATTGCGTTGACTCTGGGTGTAGTCCAGTTTCGATTTAAAATGATCGCGCGGAGGGGTAGAAACTCAAAGATGGGACCGAGTCCAAAGGAAAGGCGAAGTTCGCCGGGTCCGGGTGTTTACACGGGAACGTTTCGCAGCCGGTTGGCCCGGCTGGCCAGTCGTCGCCGTCGCCGTCGCCGCCGGATTCGAGTGCGGTGTATAAATAAAGCGGGAGTTCCCGAGGCTGGCTGCTGCCTTTTCTAACCGGTCCCTTTGGAAGCACCGAGCTTCGGTTCTGCACACTCTATTCTGCCCAGGCCCACGATACAGAGCTCTTTGGTCAGTTAAACATGCGCATATTGCATGAAACTGGTACCCGGAGTCGGGAGAGATCGACCTCTGTATTAACACCTCCGACGGTGTCTCTCCCCGCGCCGCCGTCCTCCTCCTCCTCCTCCTCCACCTCCTACTCCCCCGTTTCCAGCCCTCCGAGCACCGCGCGGCACCCGGCACCCCCGGCGCTCGCCCCTCGCGTCGAATAGTTAAACTGTTAAACCATTATTTTCGGCTGGACAGCCAGACAAAAGGAGAGAGGCTGGTCGCGCTCGTGTTTTCTGCGGCCTCGTGACCGGTCCCGCGGAACGCTTTCCGCCGACCGGAAAATGTTTGACGATAGAGATGTTAACGCCGGCGGCATTTGCGTGCGCCCCGCCCGAATAAATATACGCGATCTTGAATCTCGTTTTATTGTTTTTCACGTTCGGCCATCCCTATTTATTGCAGCCGCGTATAAAACAGAACGTACGTCAAGAGCGTTATTCAATTTCATGACAAAAATAATAATAATAATAATATACGTCGAATGTTTTAAGTTGAATCGTTATTATCGCGTGTTTCGGGACGGGAGTACGTATAGCGAGTTCGGAATCACTACATTACAATGAACAGATCGATGCGTCGATCATCAATCCCGGCAACGAGCGTGGACGATAAAAGAAAGACAGAAAGCAGTCCGGAAGCGGAGAGATGTTAATAAAAGCAAAGCCCGGCGCGGCTACATCAGCGGCCGTAACCGGTATCGCTGTAAACAATTATAAACACGGCCGGAGGAGGGGGGGGGCGGGGAGGGGGTACACGGGGCTCATTATTGCGTTTAAAATCGCGGAACGCGGGGACGGGGCGCGATCCGATCGGTGGCCGCGATTATGCGTAAAATCGGCGGAACGATGCGCCGCGCAAATTTGTACCCATAATTCTTTCCTCGTCGAATCTGTGAACAGCGACGGCCTCGGTAGCATTTAAGCCCCGGCCACTGCACCCGCAGACCGAACGCGCACGAACACGCGCGCGGCCGGCCGCGCACCGACACGCACCAACACGCGCGTACGCGCGCGCCGTCAGCTCATACCAATTGCAACGACATGCCGCATCATTACGCCCCGCTAATTAATTGTGATTTATCGACTTCAAAATCCCCGATCGACCTGCCTCGAGGAAATACAATGGCCGCCGCTCCGCTCCGGCTGGCTCCGGCGACGACGCGACGCGACGCCGTGTGTACACTCGATGACTCTTCATACGATCCACCCAGGCCCCGACCGAATTCTCTTTTTCTCTTCCCTCCTCCACTCTTTCTCTCTCTCTTTTTTTTGTTTTAATCCCCCTTTTTGTTACGGATCAACGGACGAACTGATCGCTTTTGTCCTTCTCCTCTCTTATCCTTTATCTTTCTTCTCCCCGTCTTGAGTGACGGGACAATTTTTTTCTAATCTCTGGCTTATTACCATTGGAAAAGTTCGATCACTATACTTAAGGAGCAATTTTGGCACTGGTGTTCTGTCAATACATCTTCTCCATACACATCGGACAATTTTTTTCTTGCTTGAACAGCGTTTTTACCTTTTCGATAGTAAAAAAGTAAAATATGCCGAAAATGCTTTCCACTTTCCATATTTAAAAAAGTAACACCAAAATCTATTGCGTAGAATCAATCGAAATTATTCACAATCAAGCCTTGCTATATCAGTTGTTAAAATATTTAATTATTATGCTGCTTAAGGAGGTTCATCTGATTAAGGAATTAACAGATAGATATAAAAAAAATTTTATAGTCCATAACAGTATACCAGGATACCTCAAAAAAATTTGTAAGTCATTTGGATACCTTAATGATGAGATATTAATATAAATATTGTTTAAAATTTTACATGTAGTCATATGGAAAAGAGTGATTTCCCAGACTTCTATCGCTAATTTATTAGGTATTGACAGACAGTTTTGAATGAAACTTATGTAAGCGCGAAAGTATTCGGGTATCGCCACCTAGCTAATGGCATTCCTAATTAGGTACCCGAAATTGCGTCGAATATTCTCGAAGCAGGATCTGCGGCGTAGTTTTCGTAAGGAATAGGGAGATTAGTAGAATCGAGCGTAGAGTACAGATCGCGAAGGACTGCGTTACTGTTGCGAATACCAAAGAGTGGGAACGAAGGACTGTTCACCGCAAATTAATATTTGGATTATTGTGGCTGATGGGCTGAGCCTTTCTTTATTAATTTCTTTATTAATTTCTTGTAATTATTAAACTGTATTAGACTTATAGTTAATTAAAGTGTTTGTGTAATTAAATCTAGTTTATTAGAGAGAGTGATTTACCAAAAATTATTGTTCGGCCAAATCTTTTCCGATAAGAGCTTTCACTTATGTCATATTGAAGAGAAACATTTAACGAATATTTTAATTGCAAATTTAGGTAGATTGGGTGACTATGAATCGAGAAATATCTAAACACAACAAACGAAATTTGCATCTTTCAGGAATAGATAACCTCCGTTATTAACATGTACGCTAGTCAAGCAAGCTCCCTTTTTCTATAACTTTGCATTTGACTTGCTATGCACAAGATGAACCTCCTTAAGTCTTGTTTTATAATATTCTATAATTCAATATCTATTCTACAAACCATCGTCCTCAGAGAAGAAAGGGCACAAAGAGAAACCAGAATCCGCGGCTCAGGACTCGGTTATTGTCAAAGGAAATTCCATTTAAAACGCGACCCTTGGTTCGGATTTGTCCAACGGGGCATGATCCCAGCGCGACAGATTATTGCTTAACGAAATATCGTTTTCCTCTCGTTTGGCAGCTGCAGCTTTGGGGCACGGGAATAATTACTTGAATACGGTGCGGCGCGCCGCGAAGNTTTGGATTATTGTGGCTGATGGGCTGAGCCTTTCTTTATTAATTTCTTTATTAATTTCTTGTAATTATTAAACTGTATTAGACTTATAGTTAATTAAAGTGTTTGTGTAATTAAATCTAGTTTATTAGAGAGAGTGATTTACCAAAAATTATTGTTCGGCCAAATCTTTTCCGATAAGAGCTTTCACTTATGTCATATTGAAGAGAAACATTTAACGAATATTTTAATTGCAAATTTAGGTAGATTGGGTGACTATGAATCGAGAAATATCTAAACACAACAAACGAAATTTGCATCTTTCAGGAATAGATAACCTCCGTTATTAACATGTACGCTAGTCAAGCAAGCTCCCTTTTTCTATAACTTTGCATTTGACTTGCTATGCACAAGATGAACCTCCTTAAGTCTTGTTTTATAATATTCTATAATTCAATATCTATTCTACAAACCATCGTCCTCAGAGAAGAAAGGGCACAAAGAGAAACCAGAATCCGCGGCTCAGGACTCGGTTATTGTCAAAGGAAATTCCATTTAAAACGCGACCCTTGGTTCGGATTTGTCCAACGGGGCATGATCCCAGCGCGACAGATTATTGCTTAACGAAATATCGTTTTCCTCTCGTTTGGCAGCTGCAGCTTTGGGGCACGGGAATAATTACTTGAATACGGTGCGGCGCGCCGCGAAGCATGAATTTTTCTGTCGTGCAACAAGTTGCACCACAATGACGGGCCCTACGCGGCGCAGGGGTAGTGCTCGCGCCCCCGTAAGAATAAATTCCTCCGCATCGGCGAACCGTTTTACTTCCGGGTCGACGGATCGCTCAAAATATTTGTCGCGTTCGCAGGGTCTTTGTGTGGCCCAGAGAGAGAGCACGCTAAATCCCGTTGGATCATCTCTTCCCGGGGACCCGTGCTCGTTGAGGACAGTTTCTGGTTCGGCATCCCTCTTTCTCTATGACAGGTGATTTGCAGCGGGACAGAAACGTTCCTCGGTTTTGATCTCTGCGACGAAAAGATACGGTTGTTATGCGATATAAGAGGCCCATTCGAGACTTTAATTTTCCTTCCTTTCAAGGACGTTGCATGTCCCCGACCATTTACATCTTTCCAATTCTTACGGGACTCGCATTTCCTCGGGCTTATAAAGGAAACCGATAATGGTGACAAACGGGACAATTCTTTGTATTTTCCGAAATACAGATTTTTTCGCCGCATGAATAATTTTCTATGAGATCGTTACTTTCTTATTTTAGAAATACCCAATTATAGTTTTGAAACTTCCAATACGTTATAATAGGTAATACGAATAGTGTTCCAGATTTTCTAGGAACGAAAACTGCAGCGAGAAGAATACACGTTCGACCGAAAATATCGTGACGGTTCTATTTTAATGATCGTTCATTCCACGTATCGACTGTTCGCTTAAAATGATTGCTCGTGTCAGCGAACGCGTAAGCTCGCCTCCGGGCGAGCTCTATTTACGGGAATCGAGACGTTATTGCACCTGCATTTCTAGAATTAACCTCCCGTAAGCGGGCATCCGAGACTATAAACTGTAGGCTCGTTTATGCGTTATTGAAATAGTGTTACTTTTAATGATCAATGGTCACGATCCATCAAAGCCATGCGGGAAACCCTAAAACGATGGTTTCAGTCAGAAATAGCATTTATTCAAATCCGTTTACAAAATTTTGTTCCTAAACGCACAACTTTGTTTCAGAAATTTTAATAAAAACATGATTTTTTTAATTGCGTAGATTTTACTGTATATGCAACACAAAGATATCCTCGAAGATGAAGATTATGATAGAAATGTTAGATGAGTCTTGCCATTGTTTTAATAAATTCAACCCTGACTTACTCTGAACTATTTCGTAGAAAGCACACCGTTTCTCAGCTTAGAGGAAAAAACTAGTTTCAGTTGATCTGGCTGTCACGCAAAATGTATGTACATAAATTAAATAAAGAATTCTGAGTGTTTCGTTCGACTGGCAATTAAGAATTACGTGGGGCTTACGTATATGGTTGGCAAAACCGTGCAAACTGGAATCGAATTATCCGTAAAAACGGATACCTTTTCGCTGTAGAAACACCTATTGCGATCCGCGAAACTATTTCATTTTCATCGTGAATTTTATCAATTTATCCCACGACTTTCTTCCTCGAATTTCATTAATGAGAAAAAGAAAACAGTATGTACAAGAGTTAGGCTATTTCTAAAAATCATTGTACAAATTACAAAGCTGGTATCACACTGTGAAAAGTACAATTTATTTATTATAGTGAATTCAGTTTTAATGAAAATAAAGCATGAGTTAAAAATTACTGGATTTTTAATTTCAATTCTGATCGCTTCTCTTCACCGTTATGCAGTTTTCCGATACTTTGCACTTAATACACTCGAGTTTATCGTCGCGATAAATTGCAAACACAATGTAATTCGTAACAATAACAGCGGTGCTAATTACGCTCGTCCGGATAATTAGTTTAAATTGCTTGAATGATCTTCTGTTGAAATTAACGAACTATAAATACAATACAATTGAAATCGGCCGTGACACATGTTTAGTTACTATTGAAGTCTTGTTAAAAAGTCATACACGTTATAAAAGCGAAAGTTTGTATCATAAATCTAATCAGATTTACGAGAATTTTTATCACATTTTATTAGATTACACGTTTTAATTTATAGGCAAGGTATTGCGTATTTATTTATGACAAAAGTTGCAATAAATCGTTGACTCCGCACCAGGCCAATTAAATTTGAATAGCGCATAGTATCGTTCTCGCAGAATGGAGAGGTCGTTACTCTCTCATCGTGTCTAAAGTGTACTTGTTACCCGCATTATCT
>SMSR01012903.1:29432-44497 GCA_019453355.1 Ceratina japonica
AAATAAAGCATGAGTTAAAAATTACTGGATTTTTAATTTCAATTCTGATCGCTTCTCTTCACCGTTATGCAGTTTTCCGATACTTTGCACTTAATACACTCGAGTTTATCGTCGCGATAAATTGCAAACACAATGTAATTCGTAACAATAACAGCGGTGCTAATTACGCTCGTCCGGATAATTAGTTTAAATTGCTTGAATGATCTTCTGTTGAAATTAACGAACTATAAATACAATACAATTGAAATCGGCCGTGACACATGTTTAGTTACTATTGAAGTCTTGTTAAAAAGTCATACACGTTATAAAAGCGAAAGTTTGTATCATAAATCTAATCAGATTTACGAGAATTTTTATCACATTTTATTAGATTACACGTTTTAATTTATAGGCAAGGTATTGCGTATTTATTTATGACAAAAGTTGCAATAAATCGTTGACTCCGCACCAGGCCAATTAAATTTGAATAGCGCATAGTATCGTTCTCGCAGAATGGAGAGGTCGTTACTCTCTCATCGTGTCTAAAGTGTACTTGTTACCCGCATTATCTGTCAAACTATAAGCAACGTGCGTTTATTATGTATGTGGGAAGCGACACTTTTCCTCTTGGCCGCCCCTCGTCTCAACGTTATCACTTTTTATTCAGACTTAGGGGCAAAATGCAATTGACGGGTACAAAATAATTAAAAACTAATAATATATATACTGTAAAATCACTGTGCAATGGACTTCCTGCCCGTATAATATCAATAAATTAAATAAAAACGATTTTTGCATTGAAAGGATCTTCCAATTTTACATAAGATCTTATACAGTGACTACCATTAATATTCGGACACACTTCGAAACGGTATAAGTTCTTTAAAATGGAGCCGACTAACTTAATTTTTTGTGGGCTTTTAAAAGACTTAGTTTACTATGTAATGTGTAACAAACAGTTAAAATAAATTACTATTCGCCGAAATCTCGAAGAAAAAAGATCATGATGTTTAACTTTTTTGTTGGAGGCTCTAGCAAAAATTTCAAACATCCCGTTTGTAGATCTAAATGTGTTATATGAATCTGTAGAGTTTCATAAAAATCCATGAAACCGTAAAAGAGTTAGACATATCGAAACATGTAAAAATTCGTCAATTTATCCCAGTCGTAGATTGAAAGTCGTGGAGAACTGCAATTTGTTAAATTTCTAATCGCTTATTGCGCATAGCAATATTAATCGATTTTGATGAAACTTTGTACATTCATATAACTTACTTAGATCTGCAAACGAGACACTTCCAATTTTTATTACAGACCCTAATAAAAAAGTTAAAAACCATATCCTCTACTATTTTCCTCGCAATTTCAATGAATACCAAGTATTTTTAATTTTTTGTTAGACATTCTATAGTAAATTAAGCTCTCAAAAATTCCACAGAAGATACATTTCTTTGATTCAATACTAAAAATTGTATACCGTTTCGAAATGTGTCCGAATATTAATGGGAGTCACTGTAATTCCATCACGTGAAACGTACATAAAGTCCATGTACGGTAAATTTGATAAAGAATCAGTAATCGAGAAAATAAGAAACGCACCTACGTTACATGGAGACCAATTACGTAAGGCGTATGTAATTGGTCCAAGTAGCCCACGATTTCAATCGGCGATTGAAAAATCGGTAATGGAGGAGAGGCAATTCCGCTCGGGCGAGCAACTTTCCCGTATACGCGTACGGCGGGCCTCGCGAGCGGACAAATTGCGTTGCACTCTAATTATACAAGCTCGGTCGCGCGCGCGCGCGCGCTCGCTGGTCCAGCCGGCGCGGCATCCCGACTCGTTCCTCCAAGATTCCCTAAACGGCGTTCGTCCGTGCGGCCTCTGAAAAATCCCCGATTGAATGGAACGAACGAGGAACGAGCCACGCCGCGGATGGAAAAACCACGCGACTCGGACAGAGACGGAGAGAGACGGTGGTGCGCGCCGTTTCGCATAAGCGAGAGACGCGTCGTCGTCGTCGTCGGTGGTTTTTGCCCGGTCTCACCTTGTTCGACGGAAAAAGATCGCGCGTGGATGAGGGAGGAGGGCGGAGGGACACAGCCGCGGTGCAAAAGCGGAGATGCAAGACCCCATAGGGCAGAGCATTCCCCGTCGTCGTCGTCGACGGTTTCTTCCGTCGCGTTTCCATCGAATGGATTTTTCTGGCCAGAGGATAAGCTCCGCGGATCGGGCGACACGTGCGCGACCGCGTCGCCGTTCGTGGAAGAATAAATCGCGAGCCATCGAGTTCCTCGAACGTCGTCACGGTTGGTCTTCATTAACCCCTCGCCACGCACCAGGATGATGCTCGTTTTATTTTCCCGGCTAATGAGCCGCTCGTTTTCCGAGCTAATCGCCCGATTTCTGTTTCATGCCGCTGCGCAGTTTACGGGCTTGATCGATTTTTAAACTGTTCCACGCATGGGGTACATAGCTACAACCGTGTGTCGTCGCTTTTATGGGGATGGAAATTACGCTCTCTCCTTATCCGTGAATTACGCGAGTCGATAAGGATCTACAAATTCACATTGTTTTTTAAATCCCTCGACAATCTAATCTAGTCATTGCAGTATAAAATCTTGTCTATGAAATATATGATAATTTTCTCTGAAATTTATATAACTGAAGATTTATTACATAAAGTCATTTGCACGTTACGTTACAAATTACGAACACTCTATAAAACACTTAAGATCGCGCATAAAAACGTTTCTCAGGCTCTAACACGTCTCATTATGATTTTTATAACNTAGGAGAGAGTAACGACTGATCTCGAATCACCAAGTCTGTACTACATGGATTAAAAAAATAATTGTAAATATAATCGAATTTTATAAGAGAACTCATGTAAAATTCAGCTGCAAGAGATTTGAGATGAAACGACGTTTGAATAAGCGCTACTTTGTAGTCGTGATTCCGATATCGGTAAAAATGTTGAAATTTGGTTCGGTAAAATGGAATATTTTAGAGCGTCGCCTAAAACGGTGGAACGTATAAGGGAGGAGGGTTATATTGTCCGGTCCGGGGCTCGCGGCAGATAGGATCGGCGCGCAAATTTACGGCCGTCTTCCATCAGATTACGCGGAAATCCCTCAAACTTTGATGACGGCTATTCGAAGCTTTTTAAATGTTCATGCTTACAAACTGGTTCACCGGTGTAAGGACCATAAAAGCCAATATGAGGACGGGGCCAGGGGGGCGTCGGGGACCAAACGGACCAGGAACACCCTTTACGCTCTCTCGGACGTTTATCTTTATCGTTATGCGTCGTTGTTTCAAGCTCTTTATGCCTGACAGCGGGCTCCCATTAACGTTTGATTTACAACTTTCTACAAATCTATAAAGGAGCTCGCCACCATCTCACACCGGGTATAGATTTCTTTCCGTTCGCACGATTTTTTAACGTCTCTCGCCTGCATTCGAGGCTTTATGAAAAATTATAATGATTTCTCTATACAAGATCAATTTATTTGCAATCCTTTAATTATCCCTGTCGAAGATATTTTAACAAATTAAAAAGATGATGTTCAATATTTGATGAAAAAATAATAATGATTTCTCTACATAAAATAAATTTATTTGCAATCCTATAGCTATCCCTGTCGAAAATATTTTAACAAATTAAAAAGATAATACGCAATATTTAATTAAAAATTGTTAATTCTCAAGGAAATATAAACTACTTCCTGTATAAAAATTACTTCTGTTAGATTTTCACTGCTTTTCTTTTAATACCTAACCAATTTTCCTCTAATGGCATTCAAGAATTCAGTCTGTATTCAAAAAAGGGCCCGGTAGTCGAAAGTAAAAGTATCTCGGGGCGATCCTCACGGATGGTGGAAGCCCCCGGGCCCCGTTGTCACCTTCGTCCCAGGCTTCGTCGCAGGCTAGCCGGTGCGGCGAGAGGACAATATTTGGCCCGGAGGGCCCGCGCGGTCAGATCGGCAGGCACGATAAAATTATACATCGAGGCCTATAAACGGGCCCCGAAAGTTGGCCGTTAAAATTAAAATCTGCCGTAAGACGTTGTCCGGCGATGAATTACGGCGACGCCGTACCTTACGAGGACCACCCCTGCATCACTTGCTTCGTCACCTCCAATGATCACACTTTACGCTGCCTCGTGCGTTCACCTGCATTTTTATACCTTCCTTTCGTTTCGTCCGGGCGTAAATGAGTGCCAGATTTCATGATAAATCTTCTGAGGTATTAAATATCATTAATATTAAAACGAAATTCATGGAACATCAATTTTATGACAGTGATTGTGATTTCTCTGTTTATAATAAATTTTTACAAACACCATTCACCAAATTTGATAAGTTTCTCGTTCAGGACATTCGCTATCTTTCATTCAGTCTCTAATTCAATTTTTTATGTGGGAGGAAGATGTAAAAGANTAAAATTCAGCTGCAAGAGATTTGAGATGAAACGACGTTTGAATAAGCGCTACTTTGTAGTCGTGATTCCGATATCGGTAAAAATGTTGAAATTTGGTTCGGTAAAATGGAATATTTTAGAGCGTCGCCTAAAACGGTGGAACGTATAAGGGAGGAGGGTTATATTGTCCGGTCCGGGGCTCGCGGCAGATAGGATCGGCGCGCAAATTTACGGCCGTCTTCCATCAGATTACGCGGAAATCCCTCAAACTTTGATGACGGCTATTCGAAGCTTTTTAAATGTTCATGCTTACAAACTGGTTCACCGGTGTAAGGACCATAAAAGCCAATATGAGGACGGGGCCAGGGGGGCGTCGGGGACCAAACGGACCAGGAACACCCTTTACGCTCTCTCGGACGTTTATCTTTATCGTTATGCGTCGTTGTTTCAAGCTCTTTATGCCTGACAGCGGGCTCCCATTAACGTTTGATTTACAACTTTCTACAAATCTATAAAGGAGCTCGCCACCATCTCACACCGGGTATAGATTTCTTTCCGTTCGCACGATTTTTTAACGTCTCTCGCCTGCATTCGAGGCTTTATGAAAAATTATAATGATTTCTCTATACAAGATCAATTTATTTGCAATCCTTTAATTATCCCTGTCGAAGATATTTTAACAAATTAAAAAGATGATGTTCAATATTTGATGAAAAAATAATAATGATTTCTCTACATAAAATAAATTTATTTGCAATCCTATAGCTATCCCTGTCGAAAATATTTTAACAAATTAAAAAGATAATACGCAATATTTAATTAAAAATTGTTAATTCTCAAGGAAATATAAACTACTTCCTGTATAAAAATTACTTCTGTTAGATTTTCACTGCTTTTCTTTTAATACCTAACCAATTTTCCTCTAATGGCATTAAAGAATTCAGTCTGTATTCAAAAAAGGGCCCGGTAGTCGAAAGTAAAAGTATCTCGGGGCGATCCTCACGGATGGTGGAAGCCCCCGGGCCCCGTTGTCACCTTCGTCCCAGGCTTCGTCGCAGGCTAGCCGGTGCGGCGAGAGGACAATATTTGGCCCGGAGGGCCCGCGCGGTCAGATCGGCAGGCACGATAAAATTATACATCGAGGCCTATAAACGGGCCCCGAAAGTTGGCCGTTAAAATTAAAATCTGCCGTAAGACGTTGTCCGGCGATGAATTACGGCGACGCCGTACCTTACGAGGACCACCCCTGCATCACTTGCTTCGTCACCTCCAATGATCACACTTTACGCTGCCTCGTGCGTTCACCTGCATTTTTATACCTTCCTTTCGTTTCGTCCGGGCGTAAATGAGTGCCAGATTTCATGATAAATCTTCTGAGGTATTAAATATCATTAATATTAAAACGAAATTCATGGAACATCAATTTTATGACAGTGATTGTGATTTCTCTGTTTATAATAAATTTTTACAAACACCATTCACCAAATTTGATAAGTTTCTCGTTCAGGACATTCGCTATCTTTCATTCAGTCTCTAATTCAATTTTTTATGTGGGAGGAAGATGTAAAAGATGATGAGTCCTGAAGGAAACTGATAGACAGTTTGCTATCAGTACTCCCAAGATTTCTCTGTTTATAATAAATTTTTACAAACGCCATTCATCAGATTTGATAAGTTTCTCGTTCAGGACATTCGCTATCTTTCATTCAGTCTCTAATTCAATTTTTTATGTGGGAGGAAGATGTAAAAGATGATGAATCCTGAAGGAAACTGATAGACAGTTTGCTATCAGTACTCCCAATCGGTCTATCCTTTATCGACTATAAAGCGAAGGAAAACGTCAGTGTGCGCGGCGGAGGGTTGCTGCGTAGAATAAAGGCCTCATTGCCGAGGCCCCATAAAATCAGCGACGTAGCTGGTTGCGCCGGGTCCCATCGCTTGCATATAATATAGCGGCGCGTAATAAACTCCCTTCGCCGTCCGGCGCGCCGTGTCCGTGAGACGATTGGGCATTGCGTTTCGTTTTATTATCACTTTATTATTACCGCGGCTTGCCTTTACGGTCGTATTAAGGCCTCGTACCACGCGGTCACGCGTGTGCGTGAGCAGTGATTCATACCCGGCGATCGCGCGAGACTCGTAGAATCCCGCGAGCTCGTACCACTCTATCAATTATACCGAGCCGATCATCTTTTTCCGTCTCGCCCGTCGCCGAGAGACCGAAACGCTCGAGCCTCGCGCGAGAAACGGGCGTTTTATTAAAAGCGCGTATTAAATCGTGGAGCGTGGCAGATGACAATTAAAAATAATCCTCGCGAGCCACGTGGATTCTGTCCGATCGGGTCGATCAGAGACGCTCGCGTGCTTTTCAACGTAAAGAAAAAAAGAACGAAATCGGAAATTAATTTCCCCGACGGAGAGAGTCCTTAGGTATTCCCCGGGGCGAAGAGTGTGGATCGAGCGAACGGGCAGCAGAAACAGCGTGAAATCGATAGAATAAGAATGAGATGAATATGAGAGCGGAGGAACAGGACCCGAGGCTACCGGGCGAGATCGAACGAAAGAAACGAGCTGGCGAACTGTTGGTCAGGGGAGAGCAAAACGAAAAACGTGGATGAAGAAGAAGAATAAGACGGGGGATGGGGTAGAGGGTCAAAGGTGAGGCCCGGCCTCTCACACTGGCCGAACCAGCTTAGATCCAATCGGGTTCCGTTGCCTGCGAGCTCCTTCATCCTTAGCTCCTCTCGACTGGCGTCATGCTCTCATTATACCTCGTATCGCGAGGTGCGATTAGAGGTGCAAATTTGTTGGAATCGTTGCTGCGCTCTCGGCCGAGCCAACTCCACCGAGTATCCCCCTGTTCTCTCTCTCTCTCCATCTCTCTCTCTCTCTCTGCTCGTGTCGTGAGTCCGCGCGATGCCTGGATGCTTCGTTCGAACACGTTCACGGTGGTATATGTAACCGGCGATTGTTGCCGAGAACCGATGAAAGTGCCAGGAAACGTTAATTGCCAGCGGATATCGTTAACTTCGGGCAAAAATAATTATCGAATATCTAACGAGAATTTTACATCACGATACAAATATTTTAGCAATTTTTTTTTAAATTGTGTCCTTATTTCCTGAATCTTTATAATCAATATCCTTTATGTATCCTGTCTACTCCCGAGTCGAAATTTAACTTCTGTTTTAAACCTTCGAAGTCAAGAAGTTCCGGTTTAAATCTTCAAATCCTACATGTAATACTGTTTTCGTTCCACTAGATCTTACGCAGTTCTAGTAATAAAGATTACCTCTCTCTTTCTCTCTCTCTCAAACAAGATTGTTTCTTTTATAAAATATACTGTAAGTAAATATAAAATATACTGTAAGTATATTTTAGATGCTAATTATCTATCATTGCTTATAGCTAGTTAATACTCGATTCCTGTCAATAATTACTCATCACTATTTTTAAGAAAATGGTTCAGTGATGGTTTAATGAAATTTTACAATGGAAACAATATTGTTTGATTATTACTACTTGTGTTAATAATAATTACTTAACCACTTAATATTTGATATTTAAGGCTGCTAAATACGTTGACTATAGTTTGATGAGGAATATTAAAGTTATTAGATTTAAACATTTATTTTATTACAAAAGCTTGTGTAGTTATTTTTTTATTTACCAAATTTAATTATCTGCGCGTTAACAGGTTTATTTTTAAAAGTTTCCATCAATTTAAAAAAATTAAGTCGACAATAGTTTCTGACATTTGGTAAATAAAACAGTAATTGTATTAGCTTTTATAATTAAAACAATTTTGAATATTGTTTAATACTTTTTTTAGTTCTATTATCAAACTATAGTATAAATGCTAGTATTTCCGTAGTAATATGAAAGAGAGGGCTTTTAGGCTCAAATCAGAATCAACAAATTCCGATAAAAATAAGGACCTCGAGGCCAAGAGTAAAATTATATAAATTCCGTTTCAGGCCTCAACTTGTCTAAAGCGGACGTAAGTAGAACCTCGAGGTCATAATAAGACTTTACTGCTTATGAAAAAATCTCTATCATACAATTTCACTTTAGACCTCCAAAACCTTGTGTAGAACTAAGAGGTTTAAATCAGAATTAAAATTTCGACTTGGGCTCATTTATTAAAGTGAAAAATCCGGATGGCGTTTTACGTTTTGCTTCCATATTTCCGTTCCCCGGGGGTTTTATTTTGCATTCAGAGCGGCGAACGACGAGAATGATACCCTTTTAATAAATTCTTTACGCGTCTGGCTGTACGTTCCGCGGCGGGCAAAAATATTTTAACTAACGCGAACCGATTCCCATTGAAAGAAAGTTCCCTTTCGCGTGGAAGTTCCGGCGCGTTGGAAAACGAACAGGCCAGGCCGGATAAAGATCTTTATGCAGAGCGTGGCTGGCCCGGAATACATGCATACATACGTACAACCCCGGGAACGGGGACGCGTGTATGCAGGGTCGTTAGGCGAAGTCTGAATCGAGCAGCCACGGGCATTTATAATTTCAGCCGGCATTTGATGAAATGAATTTACATTTCGCCATCCGCCTCGGCACCGCGACGCCGTAAATACGCCGATTTTATTCGCGGCCGAACGAGGATTTTACTGATCCCCGCCGTTCCGTTGATTCTAAAGCGAGATAGAGCTCGCGCTACCCTCGCTCCTCCATCATGCGACGGGCTTATTATAACAGTGACCGCCGTGTTTGCTTGTTTTTTCGGCATTTGCGGTAGCCAGATGCCGTCTCGCTCTTTCTCTCCATCCTTTTTCAAAAAGATTATAGCTACACATTAATTTTCAATTTAAAGCGTCGATCTGTCTTCACTCTTGAGTTCATATTATTTTAACTGTTCAAATATATAGTACATTATTATTAGCATCGCGTCACGTGGGTCTAAAATACAAATGCAAATATTGGTTATATAATTTGCAGAAAGGCCGGATTGTCCGAGGAATACAATTACGTGTTTTACAAGAATGGGAAGAACTTAGCCTGCCATCTTGTAACCATCCCGTCCGCGATTTGCAGAATTCAATAAAAATGATCATCCACTTTTTTCGAGCGGAGGTATCCACCTGAGGCTTTCCTTATCCGCGATCCCGGCCGCTTCCGCGAAAAAGTCGTCCGTTCGCGGATCAGCGCAGAGCGTCCCGGTTGAATTTTTCCATTTTCTTGCCGCGCCGGCGAACGGTGGACAGACGGAGAGGGCGGGAGAGAAAGAGAGAGACGGGCGAAGGTGGAGGGAGAACGGTAGCCCGTATCGACGCTCGGGATCGATGAGGATCGATAGCGACGCGGTTGAGACACGATCGAAGCTTCCTGGGTCGGCGCGGCGCATCCCGCGGCCGGACCACCGGCATCGAGCCTCGGTTGCATACGTTTAAGAGAACGTTGCCCGAGTGAAACCCGAACGTTGTTGTTTTTAATTATGTTTATAATCAACGCGCGGCTTGTCTATGGTAATCGGTGGCCCGCCTATTCGAGATTTACGACTCGCGCCACAACCCTCCATGAAATCGACGCGAAAAAGTCATCACGCTGTCCCTGCTCTCATCGACAACCTCTTTTTTCTAGATCGTAAATCGGTTCTTTATCACATTTAAAAAATACGAAATGTTTAAGAGTAACAATAGCCTTTTCATTAATAAATTAATTCTTATTTAAGTAAAATTCATGGTTTCATGAAATACCAATTTTCTTATGTATTTATTGTATGATGTGATATTATTGTCAATAAATATTATTGTAAAATTTAATTAAAATTGAATAAAGTCAATGACTCGCGCCACAACCCTTCATGAAATCGACGCGAAAAAGTCATCACGCTGTCCGTGCTCTCATCAACAACCTCTTTTTTCTAGATCGTAAATCGTTTTTTTTTCACATTTAAAAAATACGAAATGTTTAATAGTAACAGTGGCCTTTTTATTAATAAATTAATTCTTGTATAAGTAAAATTCATGATTTCATGAAATACCAATTTTCTTATGTATTTATTGTATGATATATATTATTGTGAATAAATATTATTGTAAAATATAATTAAAATTGAATAAAGTCCAACAAAGATTCACATTTAGTTGAAACTATCTTTTTTAATAGTAACAATGACCTTTTCAGTAATAAATTAATTCTTGTATAAGTAAAATTCATGGTTTCATGAAATACTAATTTCCTTATATATTTATTGTATGAATAAATATTATTGTGAATAAATATTCTTGTGAATAAATATTATTGTAAAATGTAATTAAAATTGAATAAAGTCCGACGAAGATTCACATTTAGTCGAAACTATCTTTTTATATCAGTTTTCGTGGGAATAGCGTATCTTGGATGCGAAGGGTTGATTTCCTCTCTGTGGGTCCAACGAATTTCGATTCAGTTCGTTTTCCAAATTACATCTTGTTGATTTAAGCCCGCGTCGGCTGCGACAAGCGAGCAGGCCGCGTAAATTGGACGTCACCGGCACGCAACGTGCAACCCCATGCAAAAAATGAATCATGCTCCTCGGTTGGGAGCGAGGGGGTGAGGCTGGATCGGCGGAGAGGAAGACAGAAGAGGAGAAGAGCCGGAGAGGGTTGGGCGAGGAGGAGGTGAGATTCGCTGAGGGGTCCCGGTCATGCGAGGTTACACACGTGTACCCCGGCAGCAACGACAGCGACGCCCGCTAATGACGCCCGAAGATACCAGCGATACCTCTAATTAATTCTTCCTATCTTCTCGATATACAAATGCCCACTGTTCATGCCGATTGCCAGGCCAGTGTCGATGGAAGAGATTTATCGCGTTCCGTGACCGAAGAGGTTTCGCCGAGGGAGGGAGGGTGGCCATGTAACTGAAACTACAAGTTTTACTTGGAACTCGGCCAAATTTTTTTTTATGCTACGCCGATATCGGACCCCGGCCGGCAATTAGCAATTATGAAAATCCACGAACTCGGCCCCGATCCGACAAATAAATAAACGTTATCGCACAATCCGTGACACAAAACCGTTTTGATATACTCTTCTCTGTATATGTATATAAAGAAACATTTTGAGAAGAACGAATTCTGTTTTCTGATACTATAACTGTCCTTCGAAAATGCGTGACGACAGGGCTGCGAGGAGAACGTCCGATACGTGAATAGTGAACGGGTGTATCGTAAATCGATAAATTCGTAGCATGAAATTTCCTTAGGCAGGCAAGAGGCAAGCTTCCCAACCGGATGTTCCGGGACGAGTTTGCCCGGACCGAGCGGGCGTTCTCGGTGCTCGGTACCGGGTACGATCGGCCGCATACGTGTCGGATAAAATTCACGTGTCCCCGGCACGGCCGGGCAAGCATACAGGCGACAACGTGTGTCGACATTAAAGCATAAAGTATCGCGCGACAGCCGTGTAAACGAGACATTGCTTTGATGCCCGTGACGGCAGAGAAAGAGCCAAACGATGAGGAACGGAGAAAAAGAGAGAGAGAGAGCGCGATCCTGGTAGAAAGAGAAAGGAACTGTGAAGTGGAGGAGTGAGAGCGAAAGGGTGCTGCTTGAGGACAGATGGAGACGAAGGAAAGGTGAAACACCGATAGAGGTGCTCAAGTCACGGCGAACGCTGCACGGACGAACGTCCTTGCGCCCTGAATCGACGAAAGAGGCCGCGAGCCTTAACTGCTCAAGGCTGTACAGGATTAATCGCGAAACTGTAGCCATTAAATTTTCGCCCCTCCGTTTTTATTACAGAGTTCAACAAAAAAAAACCTCCTTCATTTTTTGGAATATCTACTACGTGATTTTCATGCCATTTCCTAAAAGACAACGGTTTCTAGAAAAATTCAAGATTTCCAGCAAAAATGAAAATGCAAACTAAATCATTTCTCAATTACATTTTATTTAAATCTTCTGCATTAATGCAACTATGAATATTAATACAACATACGATTCTTAAGAGGTCGCGAGCCTTAACTGCTCAAGGCTGTACAGGATTAATCGCGAAACTGTAGCCATTAAATTTTCGCCCCTTCGTTTTTCATTACACCAACAAAAAAAACCTCCTTCATTTTTTCGAATATCTACTACGTGATTCTCATGCCATTTCCTAAAAAAACAGCGATTTCTGTCAATATTCAAGATTTCCAGCAAAAATGAATATACAAACCAAATTACTTCTCAATTACATTTTATTTAAATCTTCTGCATTAATGCAACTATGAATATTAATACAACATACGATTCTTTTATTCAATTCTTCGTTAAATCAATCTAACCCTTTATTTAGAAAGAAATAGAATCGTATTTTAGAAGATGAAGAAGAAGAACTAGGATGGACTAATCGTAAGTCTAGTGGAGGAGTTCGCGCTGAATCGGCTACTTTCAACCGGTTCCCGGGAGTCCGAGCGCGGCGCGCGGCCCAGCCATAACAACAATTTAATCACGCCGTCATCGAGGGTAGGCGGGAATCGTTTGTTTGGCCCCCTATTAGGCAATAATAACCGGGGTGCGGCGGCTCGTGCCCGCGAGATAATTTATTCCCCGTCGGAGGCGCCCTGGGGCCCCGCCACGCCCAGAAGCACGTTCTGCAGGCTCCATCGGCTCGTGCCGCGCTGCACCACGCCGAGCTGGTCCGCTTCTTTATGACGCCCGGTCCCTGAAACGAGCGCGTCATAAACACACCCCCTTGTTCCGACGGATTTGCTCAAGAAAACAGGAAGAAATCTACGCTTTCCAAGTCAATTTTTATCCAATATCTCTCACTATGAATATTTTCTATTATGTGCATTTTATATCAATTAATTACGAATTACTTCTATGATTACGAGAATTATACACGTGCATTTTATATCAATTAATTACTTCCACGATTACGAGAATTATACTTCTATTTTACAATAATTTTGATGTACTGGATTACAATGCAAGGTTCCGGTTAAACCTCCTTTTCAACGGCTGTGTTGGACCACCAAAGCTCCTTATCAAATCCACCTGCGCCCGCAGGTTGCATACCGAATCCGTCAAAGGGCAATCACTCCGTTGAACACCTCGGGTTCTCACAGTGGCCCTTTCCTTTGGAGTCTAGCAATCAAACGGGCGACGCAGCGGGCAGCGGTCATCAGAAACGTCTTCGTCACCGATGTACGTGGCCCGGCCGTCCTTCTCCCGAGGGATCGATCGGCGAAAATAAGAAGAAGAAGAAAAAAAAAAAGGAGAGGAAAAGGGGAGCGCGTTCGATGAGGAGGGGCCGGTAGCCACGAAGACTGACTGAAGGAGAGAAGGAGCGCTCTTTGATTCGGCGGCTCCAGGCCGCGGGTTCCAGTCGCCAAGGCCGCCTCGAATCTGGACGCATAAACATGCCAGGATCGTGGGACGTCACTCCCCATAATAACAATAAGAATCTGTCGGTCCCGTTCCCGGCGGCGGCGGGCCCGATGCGGCCCTCTCGCTCCCTCGGGAGGCCCGGAGATCCCACGTGATTACGACCGCGGGAGCGTCTTCACAAATCACTCCGACCAGCCCTCTCTCTCTCCCTCTCCGTCCCCGGGTTCCGTCTCTCCAGAGGGGAGAAGTGCTCCTTCCGTTTCGTTCCTCCCTTTTAGACTGATATTCCTCTTTCTCCCGATACCCCGAGGAGGCTGATGCCGCGAGTTATTCCATTTGCGGTGCGCTCCTGCGCAAACTTGCCAATAAGTTACGTCCGGTAGCCTCGTTTCGCTTATCGGAGGACACTTAACCGCGCCGACGTGGAATGCGTGGGCCGCGGATTGATGCCGGGCTAGAGAGGCACGTCACCGTTTTCGAGCCTGACACAATGCCTCCCTCCCGTAATATCCGCGAACAGACTGCCATCCTCAATAATTAAACCCAAGCCTTTCACTTTCTTCCAACTTTCGATCCCGCGTGTAATTTCTTAAAAAATTCCCATTAGAAGCTGACATCTCTGAATCACAATAAATGCTAACACACTGAATCGTTAATCACCCTTTTTTTATCAGAGCGTTTATGATACCGTGAATGACGCGAAAACGGAGAGAATGCAGAGGCTCGGCCGGCTCCAGAGCCGCGACTAATAAAACATTCGCTGACTTTATCCAGTTAAAAAAGTCGGGGCCCGAGAGGATGAACGGAGAGGGATGAGACGCCCGATTATGGCCGATCGCTTTGGCCACGGCTCGCCGGGACACGTTCGGAGATATTATTGGGGGTACCTTCGTTTCTTCCTCCCTCGGGACGCGGCGGGAGGAAGCGAGAGAGAGGAGCCGAGATCGCCCCCGCATAACACAGCGGCTACGTTCGACGTCGCGCCGCGCCGCCGCGGAGCCAATTAAATAAATATTCGTTGACATCACGGCCGCGTCGCTTCTACAAACTGGCCCTCTGCGCTCCTCCAAAAGGCCCCTTCCCCCTCCACCCACCAAGCGCCTACCTTGTCGGTAAGATGCTTCTGAAGTGGCCTCCACAGTTCCCGGTCTTCGCAATATTCGTCAAACAATTTTACGATCATTGCTCTTTAAGGAGGTTCATCTGGTACATAGAAAGTCAAATGCAAATTATAGAAAAGGGGAGCTTCTTTGACTAGCGTAAATGTTAATAACGGAGGTTATCTATTGGTGAAAGATGCAAATTTTGTTTGTTGTGTTTATATATTTCTCGATTTATAGTCACCCAATCTATCTA
>SMSR01012907.1:16059-44878 GCA_019453355.1 Ceratina japonica
GTCACATCACTCTTTTTATATGCAGTATACGTCGCACGAGCGTTGCCCGTAAACTGAAACATTCGATTCATACTCGGACAGTTCTCGTTCGCCTAAAACCCGAACCGTAATCTTGCTTATCCCCTCGTAACAAACCCGGAGACACGTGTTTCTTAACGCCGATAACAGAATACGTTTGTACAAAAGGAGAACGAATATCTTACGCAAAGTATTAAGACAATACTCTATACGATTGTATAAAAGGATGAAGACGTTCGGAAACGGAGCATGTTGCTTTCCCTCCCGACGAGTCGAAAGCGATGTGCGTTTCATTATAAAATTTGTAACAGACTTCTATACCAGTTGTTATTTCGTTACCCAACATTTCCTTGCGATTGCATGATGAATAAGTTAAGGAGCGAACATCGATCGTGTGGTTATTGCACGGTACGAAAGTTTGAAGGAAAATTTGGGAACGGTGTAAGTATAAATGAACGCTGTTCGATAAGTTTAGAAATCGTTGTTTATTCATGTACATTCTGTCTCTCGTACAAACAGATGAATCAGGCCACTTGAACAAGTGAACTTAATACGCAAATAACGTCGCTAACAGTTAATTAACAGTTTTATCAATGGAAGGAAATCTCTGAGGGTACGTGTGCGTATAATTTGTTCGAGACAAATTCGATATAAATCCGCGGCTACCCTTTAATCTCTATAATGCTTTTAATTAAAACTTTATAATTGGACTCGTAAAAATTTCTGCTTTACAATATACGTGTGTGTGTCTGTTACGTTTTGCAAAATATAGATATGTCATACGTTTTTATTGCACTTGGCGCAAGCCTGCCCACTTGCACGTGTCGAAAAATCCGTACGGCTTTTCGCAAACTTTTTAATAACCGTCCTAGTCGTTACAAATGTCTAATTGACGTTATCAACATCTCTATATCTAATTAATCGAAACGCATTCGTTAAAACTGTTCACTAATTACGAGACATCGTTTATTATTACTTTAAATTGTACTCGATTTGGAATTGTACGATGTTTCACTTAATCCTCAAAAGTAATCGGAACGAGTTGGAAGCAATTTCGAGATTACGATATTATTCAATTTTATATCTAATTGGATTAATAAGAAATTCTATCAATATAGTGATACGTTATGAGTTCAACAAAATATTCAGGCCTCAGACGGAATTCTGTACAGCTGATAACGATCTACCCTATTAAAAATATCTAATCATATGCTGGATCATATGATTTATCATATGGTGCATCATATAATTAATCATGTGACATTGTCGAACAAATCGGCATATGATAAATCATATGATCCAGTATATGATTAGGCATATGATTTGTCATCTGGATATTTTTAATAGGGTATGCTACGAGTATTGAAAGATATGTATAATCGAGAACGTAACAACAGGCAGCACTAAATAATTGATATGCTAAAGTTCAAATATTGGTACTTCGCATAAAATATGCTACTCAACGAACTGATGGCATCGCGAAGTTTCTGTCGAGAATCGTTCCGTGGAAGATTACCCAGCGACAGTCGTAGTCCCATCAATTATCCTGACTAGTACAGGTGCCGAAAATGATATGTGCAATCGATAACATTCAGGGACGATAAATCTGTACTCCCGTCAACGTTAATACCACGAATAAGAACAGGAATTCTCGTCTGTGTATTGTCAACACAATCAGAAAAGATGCGTGTCCCTTTCGTCCACGTGCATAAAAATACATAGTATATATTCCGCGTAAAAACATATGAAGAATTAACCGAAGAAGTGCCTCGTTAATCGTGACTAGTGTCTCTATCAAAATTGACTATGTGTTCTCTTTTACTTGACTAGCTTCGATATGTATTCGCTTATCATCTACTCTCACAACCAGCCGAAGTCCATTCCGGTCAATTGGTAGAAACGTTGATTGAATGGACGATAAAAATCTCTCAATCGTTGTATGGCTACAGGATCTATATAAGGATGACTACGACCCTTGTTCTTACCTTGAAATTATATATTTTCATTGTTAAAAGAACCGCGCTTCGCGACGTTTTCGTATAATTCTTCCGTTCAATTTTTGCTACGTCGCGGCGTCGCCGATTTGTCAACGGTTTCACGTCTACGCGTAGAATAATAGATCGTTTCACTTACCAAGGCAATGGGGTGTAGGACGTTCCTCGGACTTGAGCAGACAGGGGAACCCCTTCGTCGCGTTGAAATAGAAGTGTTTCTCGCAGATGACTCGCTTTAGGCCTAAAAAATCTTGAACCCTGGTGATCTCCGCAACCGGGTCGACGATCAACCTCTCACCGGACACGAACACGAACTGAGACAACGGGAAATACTGAAGCCACCTTTCCAAGTGTCTCGCGTAGACTCCGATCCTCAACGGCACCCAGGACGTGTCCACGATCTTCGAGCCGTTCAGGAACGCCAGGTCCTCGAACCTCGGCATGTTGGCCCGCTTGCTCTTCACTTGGGTATAATCGGATATCGCCCGGGTAACCGGATCGCGCACCACGAGAATCAGTTTCATCGCCGGGTTCATGCGTTGCACCCTCCTCGGCACCTCGCTCGTCACGAAGTACGACGGCGTCTTCTCCATCGTGATTTGACTGCTCAACGTAGGTGGCATCCTATGCCTGTAGAGTGCAACGGAACGACGGTGACGACATCGGCAACGCATTTCGCAGCGGTGAACAAACAATACTACCGGACCGAACGAAACGACATTCGTTTTCCACCGAAAAAGGCTAAAGAACTAGCGGTTCGAGGAAAGAGCGGCTCTTATCAGTTTCGACTGGGGGGGAATTAAAACGAGCTCAACTCGTTCGTGCTCTACGGTGAACCAACCTGTACCAATGGAATCCTTTCATGTAATGATGATCAAAGAAGTGTACTTCGGAGCCGGCGGCGCGAATAGCGGGGTGCAGCCTCAGGAATTCCAGCAACGCTCTGGTACCACCCTTTTTAACGCCGATTATCAACGCGCTCGGCAATTGTTTGCTGGGTATCAGACCCTGCTGTTTCAAGACCTGATACTTCCGCGAGGATCCCTTCGAGCCGTTGTTGCCCGTCCACAGAGACATCAGCTGAAGCTTCGACACCTTCGAGTGTTTCGGCTCGGCGTCGTCCGAGAGGGATCCCTTGCTCGGTTTCGAAGGTTTCTGCGGGTTCGCTTTACCGGACAGGCCGACAATCAGTAAGGAATTGTCGATCAGGAAGATCCAGACGAGGATTACTAGAAAACAAGCCGGGGCTAGGACTCTTTTCGACCAGGGACCTTTTCTAAATTCCATAATTAACTCAAGAGTCGTCGAATTTCACTGGCATCCTGGATTCCATTATATTATCAAGCTTTCAGTCTTCTACCTCCGTGCTGATATGTCAGGACAGATACCTTCCCGTTTATCATATCTGGTATAAACAATTTCGATCAACTCTCGTATTAGAAACAAAACCTACGTACTACAGCTACTTCGAAGTATTCGAGCGAAACATTTTATTCGTAACGAAAGAGTGCGGAGCGGAATTCTGCGAAATTAATCAAATTAATGGATGCGCCGGTTGCATAGGCCGAGGGGTGCGTACATGCGGTATTATCGTTCGAAGCGGACGAGGTATACAAATTAACTCGTAGATAATTTTACTAAAACTGTTTATTATAATACACAGGACAAAATATAAATGGCACAAAGAACGAATCAATGGTAAAAAGAACGAAGCTGAAAAAGCAGAATAAAGTAATCGTCTTCTCAGGAGGGGGAAACGTAGCTAGGATAATCGCAGATTACGTACAGGGGAGAACTGTTTACGTATTTACCGCAGCGACTTACCTGCATGCCGCAGAGTATCCAGGAGCACGTTAATTTTGCACGGCATACATGAATCGTGTATTGGATTCTTTCCGGCGGCGGAGAATCGGCGAGGACCTACGCGGTTTCGCCCGGACGAAGAAGGTGCACGATTTAACGCGTTATCAGTCGGCGCGTTCGTAACAATCGATAACGACGGAGCAACCGGAGAAGGGAGAGACGTTGCTGCATGCGACACAAGGCGTGTCGACGAGATCTCATAGCTACCGGACCGGATAACGAGAGGAGTCGAATTGATCCTCATCCTCGTCGGGCTCTCCCCGTTTCGTTCGAACCCGAGCGTGACCCACTGTCTGTCGTCGATCGCATCCCGCGCTACAAACCTTTACCTCTCGTGGCTCTCGCAAACATAGCTGCTGCCCGAATGCGGCAGAGCGCGCGATACTGGCGCCCCAACACGATTCACACGGAAAAACTGACCGAGGAAACCGATATAGCTATGGTAATTATAGTAAATCTCGCGACATCGAATGATCGTAACGCAATTCTTATCAATGATTGACAGTATTTCTTTCTTTCTACTGAAACATTTTAACGGAATCATTCCTTTAAGGTGAAATACAGAATTTTGAAGAGTGAAAGACATTGAAACGAATGGTAACACGTATGTATAACAAAAATTTGATGACTCTCTGATTATCTCTGGTNTTATAGTAAATCTCGCGACATCGAATGATCGTAACGCAATTCTTATCAATGATTGACAGTATTTCTTTCTTTCTACTGAAACATTTTAACGGAATCATTCCTTTAAGGTGAAATACAGAATTTTGAAGAGTGAAAGACATTGAAACGAATAGTAACACGTATGTATAACAAAAATTTGATGACTCTCTGATTATCTCTGGTATTCGCAAACAATATGACGTTTACCGTCAATGTCCGAGCATTAAAAGAAGGGAAGATTGTATTTTTTCATTTTTTAGGAACTATAACGAGTAACATAACGCAAATTGAATCGTCGATAGTTTCTTTGAAACGAAGCAAGAGAGGCGCTAGATTAGTTAGGTACGCGACTGTCCATCGTTACACGTGTATATAATACAGGTGCGCTTATGTGTGCGCGTTAAGAAGCATTAATTAGTAACGCCGGAGAAATGAACGTCTTGCCGGCGATCATTATTCCCGAGGTCAAAAGTGCGCCGATCTCTGGACGCGTTTCGTCCGCGGGTAGGAAAACGGGGGAAAGGGTTCGCCGGGAAAGAATCCTGTAGGAGAAAAATTCCGCGCGACATGAATGAATGACGGCGCGTCAAGTTGATACAGGACTGCTCGCGGCAAGGGCAGAGGCCATGAGGCCTGTTGATTGGCCGGCCTTTGAAGGGGCAAGTTTGGTCAGGGGCCGCGAGAGTGCGCGTCCCGCGCGCACTCGTGTTAGATCTCGATGGCGACCAAGATGTGCCTGAGAGACGAGCCGCGAAATGCCTAGCCGTGCAGTGTCCGATATCCCGTGAATCCGCAGCGGTCCCCGTTTGCACGAAGCGACTGGGTTTATTGCTATTGATGGCCCTCCTCGTGTCAAGCACCGTCGATTGTTGATCGGTCGCGGGTGGTGTATATGTATCTCGCCGCGAGTGTGGTGCGTGTGTGCGTCGTGTCCAAGTGTCGGGAGTTCACGCCGAATCATCATCGTCGTCGTCGCCGTCGCTAGAGGAGAACGAGAAAGTAAGGACGAGAGAGAGAGAGAGCTACGAGATGTGTCTGCGTTTCGGCCCGTACCATTTTCCCATCGATAGTTGACATTCCCGAGCATGGAACGTCGGTCTCACCGGAGAGACGCATCGTCATCGCGGCATTAGCAAACACAAGAAGCACCGTCGTCGGATATACCCGGTAAGTCCGCCACCGCTGCTGTCTCCTCTGTTTCGAGAGCACCGACGATCCTCCTTTCTTACAAACTTCCCGTCTCCGTCTTTCGCGAGCCCGCTGCCGGACTCGTCGTCTTCCAGCCTTTCCTCGTCCCTCGGTCTCCTCGGTTTCGCGTGTCTCGTCGTCTCCTCGCTCTTACCCTGCTTCTTTTCTTCCTTACGACACCGTCTTCTCTTTCTCGCTTTCTCTCCCCTGTCTTCCGTCCCTTCCTGCGGCAGGACTCGCGCGTGTATCTGCCGTGGCTCCGCGTTGCCAGAAGATCGAGGCTCGCGATGTTTGACTGCCGTCGCGACGTCCGAACGGGCGGGCAGCAGGAACAAAGAGAGAAACGAATAAATAACACGAGCGATTTCCTCGTGCGCAACACCGACGACGAATCAGCCGCTCAGAAATACACCGCGGTGTTTACGTCCCCGGGGCCCGATTTTATTCCCACCGATCATTTCCCCGTCCCTTTTCCTCTCCCCACGGATTTTTATTTCCTTCCGTTCTATTCCTTTCGTTCGCCTCTGCGTCTCGTTCTCGTCGTCGGTGCCCCCTGTTCGCCGTCTCTTTTTCCCTCCTCCACCTTTTTCTTTCACCGAGATCAACTCCACGTCCCTTTCTCTCTCTCTCCCTCGGTCTCTCGGTCTTTCTTTCTCTCCCTCTGTCTCTCTCCGGTTCCCTCGGTTTCCCGCTCTCTTTCACTCCGCTTCTAGCCCATGAGAGAGCTTTGCGCGTCTCGGGGCGCGTGTATTCACGAATCGAGCTCTCTTTCTTGACGTGTACACCCAGCACCGAAGGCAGCCGTGCGTTTTCTTCTCGACGTCGTTCCAACTGCTTTTCCGCCAGCGCAGATCTGGGCAAATTTTATTTCGCGTAACCGACAAACGGCCGAAATTGTTCGCAAGACGACCCGGCGACGATTTAACACACCGGTCTCTCGTGTATCCCCGTCAGGAACGCGTACACCGGCTGTGATGTGAAAAATGTACGAATCAAACGTATGACTTTAACATCAGGTGTAGTACTTCGTTATATTATTGTTAGTTTTGATTTCAGGAGGGAAAGGAAATCGCGAGGATTTCAACTAGTCGGCGAATCGTTCGATTCGCTCGAAGGATAGATCGTTCTTTGAACGCGTCCAAGAAAGTTTCCACGTGTTCCGAATCGATCCCCGAGGATTTTATGCGAAACAAAAATTTATTCGAATAACGCCCAACTCCTTCTGGCAGCCGCGCGCAGTTTCGTTTCTCGCTTCGTACCCTACCTTTTTTCTCTCGAGCCTCCGCGCGATCGTTCCGGTTCCACGTCCGCTTCGTTTTCTCTCTCATTCTCTTTCTACGTGTATATCGCCGTGCTCCTTTTTCATCCTGAAACCTAGCCGCGCGCGCGAGTCCTCTCCGAGTCTCCGCGACTCCTCTCTCTCTCTCTCTCTCTCTCTCTCTCTCTCTCTCTCTCTTTCTTTTCCTCGTATTTTTTTTTTACGCGATTCCGCTACACGCGCGCTTCTCTCCTCTTTATCAAAAACAATACATATGCTTACGGTGTGCGACCGCGCGGCTCCTCCTTATAATCGTGAATATCAATCAGAGATTTTATAAATAATTCAGTAAAAACCGATAGGAACCGTCGTAGTCGACGTGAGTCCTTCTCCCTCCTCATTCCCCCCGGCGCTCCATTATCCTGGCTTCTTTCCGTAATTGACGACAATAAATGCGCCGAATAATTAAGACACCATTACTTCCTGCTTGATCCGCGGATACCATCGATTCCGGAATCGAATAACAACTTTTTCTTCCTCGTCGTTTTTTGGAGACCGTCACTTAAATTACTCGTCGGGGCGTGTACTATTATTTCCAGAATCCATTTACGGACAATTGCATCATTAAACCCTGTTTAATATGGAGAACGGTGAATTTCATTACCAAAATAGTCTCCGTTTTTACCGCGGTCGTGGCACCGGAATAATTTCGGTACCGGTGTTCCGCGACGAGAACCGTGGCCAATCTCATTTACTAATGTTCACGAAACGGTTGATAATTCACGTGAAATACATGGAGGCCCGGTTCATTGAGCTCCTCGCGTGTCGGCCGATTCTCATTTTTGCTCGCTTTCGAATTTCGTTTGTCTCTCTCTCTCTCTCTCTCTCTCTCTCTCTCTCGGTACGTTTATTACACAATCTCCAGACCAATTATCTTAATCGCGTTTACCTGTTACGCGATACGAGAATCCATTTAGATCAAAGCCTCGTTACGATTTTGATGCACCGTCACAGGCGGTCAGTGGATTAAATCGAACGTGTTTGTCACAAACTTGCTTTCGTTGTTGACTCAAAGGATCGAGGACGTTCTTACCCAACGTCGTTCTTCGTATTGGTACCCCACGAGTTCTATACTTGCCGTCTCGAGAGAATAGGACTGTTTGGAGCTTGAAAGATGGTGCGGATCGCAGCGGACGTCTCAGGCAGAGTTGCCAGGAAACGTGCCCTACCGTGCCCTTTTACCAGGAAATTCGCTCGATTCTCTGGTATTCGCCAGATCGAGCCGATTCCTGGAGGAACGGGAATCGGTAGGAAGATGATAGGACCTTTTTCCCGGGAACTCAGGCCTCACGGACACGGCTTCAGTATACATGGATAAACAAGAGTACGAATGGGATTGCATTGGTAAATGGTAAATGTGAAGGGAATGGGCAGGACGATCAAAACCTGAACTATGCCCAGTCCTACTCTCTCTAGACGACGAGTATAGTCCGGAAAATCCGCGGTAGAACGATAACAACGAAAGGAATTTCTACAGACGATTTCTTCCCCTTTTCTTCGACGTCAATTTCCTTAGCGAAATGTATTCACGGCGATCTCTTTACTCCTTTATCTTGAGCCCCGTTATATTCTTCTGTATCTCCGTCGCTTGAAAACCGACAAAGGGGGCGGGCAATTAATAATAACGTCGGCGGCGGTGGTGGAAATCGAAAAATAATAACCGTACCTCTCGGGCGTCGATTCGGCGGTTCGATCGTGCGTCGCGATGCGTCCGCGTTTGACATGGTAATGGATGTTAATAACCACCGGCGCAGGAACTCGCACGTGGTAAGTGTGCCCAGGGTACACATTCGGGGGTGAGCGTGGCTAAGCGTCTGTCGGTTGCGTGCACAGCCTTGCCGGAGCGAATGGACGTCAGCAGCTAGCGGGCGAGCGGGCGAGCGGTAGTAGTTGATAGAAGCGGAGGTGGTGACGAGATGACGGCGCGAGGGGTTTCAAGTAGAAAGGGAATAGAGTTCAGAAGCGGCCGCCTTTGATGTAGACACGCTCCGCAACTCCTTCACGCCAATAAACCTTTACGGCGAACGTTTCTTTAAAGCTTTCTTTAATATTGTCATCTTTTCCCTCGACCGTTCTCCTCCGTCGCGTTCCCATTGTTGCACGCGAGGGAACAACGTCTCGCCTCTATAATTCAGATTTCTGTTCTTCTCCGCAGACTTTCCCCGCGCGCGCGCGCGCCGCTTCCTAACGCCGCCGTTTCCGGGAACAGCCTGCTATAGCGCCGAGCGTTACATTTATTTTCTTATCTCTATCGGAGTCCGATGATCGGCCCGTTGTCGCGACTCGTTCTCAAAGGAGTTCACCCGGCCGCCCGCACGGATCTTTAAATTCTAATGCTAAGTCGGCTCCGATGCCGCCGTACAAGTGCGCTCGGAATCGTGTCAGGTATAGTCGCCGTGCTACTTGCGAACGCTATCGCATTCATTCTCCGCCCGTTCTAATAATAGTTACACAATTTGCTTTGATTCGACACCGAATTTTGCGCACGCCGCGTGGGACTCTTGCGACGCACGCGAGGAATAAAATTTTTCCGCGAGCTGGTAAGTAAGTAGGTTCGGCCGTAAGAAAAATGGGTTAAAAGCGGTCGTAATTCATGCGTCATACCGGGCGACACGTCGTCGTCTCGTCGGTACGCTGATACACGGTCCGCTTCCGCGTCGGGAAAGTGGCTATCGAACGGGAAGAACAGTCGTACCGCTGTCGTTAATGCGATTACAATTTCCGTCGGAGAGCAAAGAGTAAATGTTAATGATATCGTAACTACCGGCGGCGGCGCTAGGAAAAAAAAAAAGAAGGGACGAGAGCCGCGCGTCTTCATGACCTTTCGTTTATTGCATCTAACAAGCTTCTTTGAACAACGACCCTCGGCTCTTCTGCAATTATCGACGATAAAGTGAAAGCTTTTACCAGTCACTTTCAGCGCACGCAAGGGAGAGTCTAGTATACAAAAATAAGAGTTAAGAATAACAGAAGACGAGGATCGGACCGCGGGGACAGAGGGACACGAGGAGAGGGACAGAGACAGAGAGAGACAGAGAGGGAGAGAGAGGAACGTTACCGGGCGAAACCTTTGTAAAGTCAAAGAACATCGATTTAGAGATCCTCGGCAAAGGGGAAACTCTTTGATATCAAAATGAGAGGACGCAGAGTTCCCCTGTGCCTTTAAACCGCACCGAAGCACGTGGTATCAAACGGCACGATCGCGAACGGGTGCCCGCCCACTCTTTCCGATCTTCGGTTTCACGCTAGGGGATTCCCACAACTGTGTGTGCCCGCGCGCCGCCACCGCGACAACAGAGGGTGGCTCCTACGCGCTGCTCCCTTTATACCGGGTAGTTCACTTAACCCTATGACCTGAAACAACTCTCTTTAAATCTTCGAATCGTAATCCCGGCGAGCGACGCCGGCGGGAGAGCTGTCCGCCACGCTTCAACCCATTCATGCGGGTAATCCTATTCTCTTGCGATATCGCTTTCCTATTCTACGGGGTGTCTCTGAGTGCTCCATTGTCGAGTAATTGACGGGAAACGATTGTACAAAGGGACGCGTGTGGCTCGATCGGTTCGGAGTAATCGCCTGTTTTAATTGGCACCTCGCCGTCCTTAAGAGTCGGCTTATTACCAACCCGTACCTCTCACCGATACGTAACGACTCTCTCCACCGATCGACTGTTTCACATTACCTCTTTGGTCGTCCTCTGATCGAGTACAATTCTCGATGCACCTAGGATTATGTACTTATTAACCAACGCTGCGAGTTCATTCATTAATGAAACGCTGTTAATCGTCAAACGTCTCGTCGATATTCCTTCGACCAGACGCGTATCCGCACGAAGACGTAAGTACTCCAAAATCCAGCCCACTTTTTGCATATTTAAAACGTTCCGAGAAGTGTCTTCCAGGTATCCACGAGAGGGGCACGTTGTTCCATTAAATGATAGGTTCGTAATATGAAGGCATCGCGTTTTGCGCGCGGTAATTTCGGTAAAAAACGAGTAATTTAATATGCGATGCACGATGCGGCGGCGGCGGCGGCGGCGGCGGCGTGGAGTCGTGTCTCGCGGCAGTGTATCAAAGCCGAACGAGCTAAAAGGCGAAATAAACGCGAACCGTGTTACGATAAGGGGAAAAAGAAAAATCGGCCGGTTAGGAATACGGCGATAGGGAAAACCGGGCGGTGGATTCGGGAGAAGAGGAGGAGGAGGAGGAGGAGGGCAGATAAGTGAAAGAAGATAAAGGGGCGCCGAAATGGTACCGCGTTTGATCCATCATCTCCTCCGTCTGTGTGCAATAATTGTCTCCATTGTCTGTACCACTGTTCTCACTGTTTCGTCCTCCTCTCTCTCTCTCACTCTCTCCGCGTTCCCCGTGTCCGTCCGCTCTTATTCTTTCACCACCGTTTTTATCGTTCGGTTCCTCGGTGTCGTCGGCTCGTTTATTTCAATTCGCGTGTCAATCTCGGCCGCGGTTAAGAGGGTACTGTACCTGGCCGGGTCGGTGCACGCCGGTTCCGTCAAGTGCGCCAAAACGGAATATATCTACATGCGATTGTTCGCCGCGCGGAGATACAAAACCGGTGAATGAGAGACAGCCCTTTTATGGTAAGGAACGAGCGAACGAGCGAACGTACGATTCAGTTATTCCGCGTTTCGTCGGTCCGTCGGTAGCGCGATTATGTATTGACTAACGAGCAGAGACTGACTACGGATAAAAAACGCGACGAACGCCACCAGTCATTGTTCGCTACCCGCTTTTCAGCTCGTAAATAGGACGCGCGTCCGCGTTTTCCGAAAGAACGGACACCTGTGCATAATTAAATTTTAATCAGATGATCACGGTTCTCTCTCTTTCAGCCGTTCGAACGGATCGACCGTCGGGAGTAAATTGAATTACAAAGCCCCGGCGTGTACGTACCTCCTCCGCCCCCGCCGGGTTCCGTGACGCGGTATATGGTTACGCGTACGTACGTACGTTCTGGTCGGACGGGGTTGAAAGCGAGAAGAGGTGAAGTATGCGTGTATTGTCGCGGGAGAGACCGAGGGGGAATAGAAGAAAGCGAAAAAGATAAACACGGAGTCCTTTAGGCCCGTGCATGCGACGGGCAAAGAGCGCAGACAATGAGGGTCAAAGGCGCCACTTCTCTTGCCACGTTTTTAGCCGGGCGATTCTTCATTCTTTGAGGACTTTGTTCCACTACCGTGGACCCCACGGGAAATTCTTTTCCTCTGTCCGAAGAGGCCGATCAAACAGTCGCGAGTATCATCGTCTTCGGCCTTCGGGAAGAAAGGACGTCCGCGTATCGCTTTTCCCTTTATGATAATAACGATCCGCAAACGCCGATCGAACCACCGCCGCCGCCGCCGCCCGTCATCGAGGTAAAACCATTTTTTGCGCACACGGATTCGATTAACCTCCCGGCTCCGTGTGTCATCCGTAATTACTCGTGGAACAGATGCCACATGATAATGGGACGGGAGGGACGTGACGCGTGGAACGCCGGGGCAATGTGTTCCGAGCGTGCCGATGCTTATTCTATCCATTAGACGAACGTAACGGTTCCGAGGCTTAATTATACGCGGTGTTCTTTAACCGTGGCTTATTCGATCGTTTCGATTCAGACGTAAAGCTCTAAAAGCTCGCGCTGAAATACCCCGGGATCCGTGGGCGCGGCGCGAACGCGCTAGGTAAACTATTAAAGATATTTGCAAAGATTTCTTTCTGCCATAGGGATCGGTCGGTCGCACGTTGCGTTATACGAGGCGCGGAGAAGCAATAGAAGAAACTATAAACTATGACCGCGAGAGGTTGTCGAATGAGGACTGAGACCACGACACGGTCGGGCGAATCGAATCGCGCTCTCGGCACAGTTCTATCCCTCGGGCTTGTACAACGATCCCGTTAACGAACGACGCCATTAAGGGCGCATTAACATATAATTTTCCGCGAGAAATTATAGGCGACTCGGCTGAGTTCGCTCGCACGGTGTTTATTATACACATCCAAGAGCAACAGAGTGCCTGCCTGGGTTGCCCTGGCCGTGCGCGCTGTCGATCGAAAGCGCACACAACCAGGCGGCAGGCAGGCAGGCAGGACCGTGCGCGCCGGCACGGCAAGGTGAGCCAGGAGAGAGAGCGAGACAGGGAGAGACGGAGAGGTGAGGGTTTGAAACCGGCGGCGGATGTGTTGGTGCATTCATGCGAATCCATATTGAGAGGCCAGAAACATGCATATATGTGTGCGGGATCGCGTGCGGCGGCAAGATCAAACGGAGATTCTCCTTCTCTTATACCCTCTCATCGTAATTCTACCCCCTTCGTCCCCCCGCGGCCGCGCCGTACGCGCCGTTCTCTATGTCCCTCCGTCTCGGTCGCACGAGCGGCCGCGCCGACCTGTCTCCACCTTCTCCCTCGCTCTCGTCTTGTGCAAGTGGTACCAATGCGTTACTTTACTATACATATAGGTAGTTTCTCACTTTTGCTCGCAAATGGTCTTTTCGTTAACCCCGTCTCTCTCTCTCTCTCTTTCTTTCTTTCTTTCTCTCTGTAACGATTCGGTAGACCGTTTCTCGCCGCTTTCCTTCTGTTCCTACGTTTTTTGTTGCCATCGCCTCGCAACCTCGTTCGTCCTTTTTTCGGTTATCTCGCTGATAATTTTATTTCCATTAAATCGGCCGCTCTTCGGCAAACCGAAACCTCTCGATTGTCTCTAATTTTAACGAATACGCGTTCCGTCGCGCCCCGAGTTTCGGCCCCGGGAGCGTTTCGTTATGTCAGGAGTACCGAAGTTAAAACGACAATGGCAAGCCGGTTGTCTAGCCGAAGGGAAATAGGAAAATCGTTGGTCGTAGAACGTCACGACAATTTTGTCGTTGAAGATAGTTGGATAGGATAAATCACTGCGTCGGCTTGTAATTTACCTGGAGGAAGTCGTTTGGCAGCGACTTCAATCGAATTTCATTGAACACGAAGTTAAAGAGACCGCGTCTGGATTAGACAACGGTCGAGAGTAAACGATTTTCTTTTACCCAAAGCATTCTCCGGCTTAACTTTCCATTAACTCGATTTATATTTGAACATCCCGTTTTCTACCGACGCCAATAATTACATTAAATCTGTTTATCTCTGTTATTCCGATCATTATCTCAATGATTAAGTCGTGGCTTTTAAGGATTTATTTTTATGACCAGGATAGAAGAATATGTGGCATCGGGGCGTGAGGAGGCTCGGGAACGACAGATGGCGCACAATTACCGATTTATAATCTTATTATAAAAATTCTACTTTTACTGATATAGAATATAATAAGTACATAGCTGAACAGGTAAATCTTTCAAGTCCGTTTCTATTCAAACGAACTTACAATTAGATTCTAAGCGAACATTAGAGTCATAAAGAAGACCAGATAATTTGAAGTGATATAATTATTCTAATCGAATCTGTAATGACGTCTCAACATCGGCAAGCGATGCCCCTGTACCACGAGACTGTCTCCCTGGAACATCTCCTTCGCATTATGAATCGGATTTCTCAAAATACGTTCAGCCTCATTAGAGGTAACCACTTGTTCGAGTTTGTGAAAAATTCTCGCGTTTCCTCGCGAGTTTTAAGACCGCGGACAGGACGTCTACATATATATATTTCAGAAATTTGCCCTTATACCTGGACCCTACCACTTTTTTGTCCTGCGTCCACCATGGTCCGACTCGGAGAGGGAGACTTTGTAAGAGGGAGAGAAAGAGAGTCGCGCGGCTGCGAGTAAGGGAGGTGTGGCGAGAGCAGGAAGAAAAGAAGACGAGGAAAGACGGTGGCCACGTAAGAGAGAGGAGGGAAAGAGATAATGCTCTTGCTCTCCCTCGGCTCTACCGGTCACTGTGTAGTTTCAGTTTTACCGTGTACGTTGCATGGGGCACAGGTCTCCTCCTCGGCATCCTTTGTCGTATTCACGTTCAATCGCGCCGTGCCTTCGGCCCCTGTTTTTCTCTTCGTTTCGCTGATTCCGGTGTACGTATACAAAACGAGGAGATCGACGACGATCAAACCGTTCGGAGAAATTCTTCGTCGCGGTCCACGCTTACGACGCGCGAAAGTTTCGCTTCCAACGGAGGAACAAAGAACGGTTTAGTTTTCAATTGTATACTTCGATTGTTCGTCGATGCGAGTGCATTGCCATATCTAGACGAAGTGCAGTTTTAACGATGTCAACGGGGACGCTGAATCAGCTCCGAAACTCGACGAATCGTCCGGTGGTGTTTCGTACGATTCGTTGAAACGCGAAAAACAAATGTGGACACACGAACTGACTTGTAAGTCTACGAACCGATGTGCGAAGTTTAGTCGAACTTGATCGAGTTTTTCTATACGCTTAGAGATGAATTATTTTCGCGCTCCGTTTCACTTAACCGGTGAAACGTGTGATCGTAAACAAAACGAAGAGGTGCAAGAAAACACGAGACGGACTGTCGTAAACGCGAGTACGGTTGGAAACTCTGTTCCTAAGACAGTTTGCACGTAATGTAATTAAATGAAAGGTACGGGTAAAGTTCCTATTCGCAATCGTCTCACGAGTGAAATTTTAATCTTTTTATTTATATGATAAACACGGTTCGTATCTAGGGTGCGGGAGGAACAGTGCGTTAAGACATCGAATGCGATATATAACTTAATCGTTAATTATGAACAATTTACTTTGGAGCGGCGAGTGTTTACGTGGATCGCAGGAACCTTTGAAGTGACACGAACAAGTGGTTGCCTCCGAGGCATGCGAGATGTATAAGCTGGAAAGTGAATACGAAGAGAATCCGATGAAGAAAACATATCGATGTATCAATACGAGAACGAGGTACAATTTTAGATCAATTCCATATCCTTTGTAGTATTGCCAAGAATCTGTCTCGTTTAAAAGAAAAGATGGGTATCGATTAATTTCGTGATCAATCGAATATTTGAATATTTGTAAAGATCGGTAGGAACGCGTCCTATGATGTTTTCTATCATCGAAGTCGTTGAAGCGATTTGTCAATGATCCTCTTCCAGAGATATTTCAACGTAACAGAATCATTAGGCACGTCGGGAAATTCTGTTGTTACGCCGCTTGAACGGTCCGTCGATACGTATTACGACGAGCGCACTGCTCGGTTTTCACTAGACGTGAAAATTCGTCGGTCCAAAAACGTGGGCCCATCTGGTCGGAATAATCTCTAAAGCGTATATTCGTCGCGGGCGAAGAGGGAGACGAATGAAGGTCAATCGGAATTGAGAAGAGAAAGGCGGGGCGATGAGGAATCTTGACACGTCAGTGAACATTCTCCTAAGCCGATGGTCGAGAGAGCCGGCGGTCGTCGGTCGCGCGAGACGGTTGTGTGTGCGACGGTCGACGACCGACGGTCGGCGGAGCTGCCGGCCGAGAGAGAGGAGTCGTCGGTCCCTTAGAAGTTTCTTTGAAAGATTCGCAGCTCGCAAGGCATAATACCACTACATAAAGTCATCTGGCGATAACAGTGACACGCCTTTGACCGTTTCCGCTCCGTCTTTCACCAACAAATCCCCGTCGGCGCTTCAAAAGACTTTAGAAGCTATGTTTATGGCCCGATCGGGATCATTTCCGTCTCGGGCCGATAACGTTCCCCCGTGTTATTTAATTGATAATTCATAATCGCCCGGCTGGACACTCGATACTCGTATAGATATGCCTCCTTCCGCGTATAGGAAGGTGCGTGCAACCACCTCTGAAAGGAGGAGGGAATGCACACACAGATTGGGTAGCGTTACAACGTGCTGCCACGGTTTGCCATTGAGACCCTGAATGATTTAAAGCTTGGGTTACAGGAGCGGGCGCGTTTTTTTTTTCCCTAACCCTAGCTTTAAAAGGAAGTCTGAAAGTGCCCCGGGACGAGATGGGGGCTGATGATCAATGCTCCCTTTCGCATCGGATACCGTTGATAAGGAAACCTCGCTTTCTGGACGTTGATTATCGAGCAACCCTGACGTACCGATCGCTACGGTGCGCGATTTTCATGCGAACTTACGTGCCTCAAGAAGCTCCCACTTTCGTTTATCATTAATCACGCTCGTCGAACTCGTGCTCTCATACAGAAGAAAACTTTTCCCAACAGATTTCCCGACCGAGGTTCTCCCTGTGTTGAAACTGCGTGGCCGTCTGCACGGGAGGAAGGCAGGTCAATAAAAGAGGGAATGAGAGAACGAAGTCAGATAAAAGATTCGTATTGTATATTCCGTAAGCCATGTGGAGGTTTAAACGGTGGTCGTAAGAAAAGCGTTGGAGTTGGCCGAGAGACAGAAGTTCCTCCCGGGTAGGGCGCGTAAAAGAGATTTTAGCCGCGGTCTCGGAGCGCAGCTAGAGCCGAAGGTGGAAGAAGGAAGGTGACGCGTGAGGAGGATGACTGGATTGGTCGGTAGAAAACTTACAGGTACCGGGAAAGAGGGAGGAGAGAGAGAGAGAGAGAGAGAGCCTGAAAGGGTTAGCTGAATGGGCGCCGTGTGTGCTTTTCTCGTTTGAAGAGCTTCGGATTGCCCAGTGCCGTACCGAGATTTCTTTGCATTTCCGCGCACCAGCGAATCATTTCAATTTCCCGGTATCTTATTAAATTCCACGTAACGTCTCTCGAAGCGGATCTCCAAAATATGCGACGGCCTCCAGCGTTAACGAAGAGGGACTCGCGCCGCGACACGGGGTAAACGAGAGAAAATTTCGGCGTGGAAACGTTGTGCCGAAATGAAGCGAGAGGAGAGACGAAGGGATCTTCGGTAAAGAGAACGACACGAAGAAACGGGGAGTAAGAGAAACGAGAACTGTCGCTCATCGCCTATTCTTCCCCAGGTCGTTCTTCCTTCCTGGCCGCGCGGCCCGTGTTTTTCGGACAGTTCCGAGTACAGCGAGCCGGCGATCGCCGACGCAGCAATCTAAGACGCGAAAAAGAGGAGGTGGGTAAAAAGAAAGGGACGAGGAAGAAACGTTGGCGAAGAGAAGCAGAAAGAAACCGAGAGTGAGTAAGTAAGTAAAGTAAGAGGGGCAAAAAATAAAAGAGAGGGAATCGGAGAGCCCTTTGGACGCGTACACGGGGAAGGGTCAAATAAGGTGGACCGCTGTCGGAGTCGAAGCGGGAGGCCGCTCAAAGTGGACAGAAAGAACGAAAGAGAGACAAAAGGGAAAAGAAAACGGAAGAGCGAACGAGCAAACGTGAGCCGGAGAAGGACGGGGGGGGCGGTGGCGGTGGCGGCGGCCGTTGAACAAGGAGGAGGCACGAACGGGACGGACGGTACAGGTAAAGGGCAGGAGGAACGAGGAGGAGGAAGGCGATGAAGGAGAGAAAAAGGCAAAAAGGGAGACGGAAGACACAAACCTCGCCGGCTGGTGGCTGGCGGCTGGCGGCACCGCTTGATGTACGTCGGGTCCGTAATTACAGGTTTTCGGAACGCCTCGCTCGGCGAACCACGCTCTTTGAGAGCTAGGGCCCTACCCTCGCCTCCGTCATCTAACCGGTGACTTCGAAATACTTGTCATTTCTTCGATCTCTTTTTCGCCGCGGGAGAAAAATAACGCCGGCTCCGGAAAATGTTAATGCGTCCGCCGGGAATGCCCGCTATGGCGACCGTCTCTCCCCTCTTCTTTTCGGCCCCGTCTTTGTAGTTAATCCCCCGGCAATCCGGCAATCAGGATTTCTACTTTTCTCTGCCTCGGTATATCAAATCATATTGTAATCGTGTTCCTCGTGCGGCCGCGGACGTAACGCGGAATTCGAGCGCGCTGTAACGTTAATTAGTTATGGTTGTTGGGAACACGCGGTATGTAGGGACTGGATGAAACTTTCAAACGTGTACTACACGCCACGGTAAACTGCATAAAAAAAACTGAAACGCGACGTATCGTCGGATTCGATATGCCCGTGGTTAATTTCGATTACCGATAGCTTGAAAAATTGATAATTAAATGGAAACTTTTTACGGCCATTCGTCGTTTGAACGCACTACGCGCTCTACGAGTGGAACATTGACATAGATATTTTTTTCAAATAATATCGGTCGCCATTCCCGGGTAAAATTATGTAGCAGAATTAATATCGGGTTACTTTTCCTCGTAACAGTATATGTATCGCGGAATGGCATCGCGTCGATACGTAAAAATCCGAAATACCGCGGTGGGATTTAATATTGCATTGGTCTAAGGGAAGCGAGAAATATTTTCGGACGAGTAAAAAGCAACGCGAGCCGGGAAACAGGATTTAAATTCCGCACGGTTGATACATTTTTGTACGCTCGAGAAAATTTCAATATCTTCGGGATACGTCCTTCCATGGATCCGCGGTTTTATACTCGTCGATATCAAACCATTCGGTATGCGGGGTAACGCCGATATCCTACCATTTACCGACCAAGCGAAAAAACGCGCATAGCTTACCCACTCGGAGATGAATCTCGTACCTATCGTGTCCAGATGGCTTTTCTACATTCTTCGGGGTTACCCGCGACTTTCACCTCCGAGGAATTCGATTCGACCGTAATAAAAATCCTCCGACCGAACTCCGACGTCATACGTTTGTTTAAAATTGCACGGAATCAAGCATTTTATAATACCGATGCAAATTCAATTGTCTATAATGGAAACAGTGGTGCAATTAAATATTAGTACGATTTCGATCGTTAAAACGTAACGAACGGGTACTTAACATATCTCGAGTGGCGAGATCCTCAAATCTATTCAGACGTCGAAACAATGGTCTCGAGCGGTTGAACGGTAGAAAAAGTCGGAGGGGAAGGTTACACTCTGATCGGGAGTCGTGACGGGAGGACTTAGCTTTTATTCGAAATTGAAATTCATACGAAACCTTTTCACCGCGCTTAAAAATCCTCCGCCGTTACAGGCCTAATATGCAGAGGTTCCCTGTGTGCACGCGACTCGTTTCTTTCGGCATGTATAATTATATATCTCACGGCGCGGTGCGCTTCGAATAATTATAACGACGGACATCATTAAGCGAGTAGAAATTGAAGAGAAGATATTATAGGCGAGTACGCGAGGCATCGAACGAAATTATTATTTCTCGCACTTCGGTCATTATTGAAACTGTAGCTTCTAATGAAGTATCATACATTGAACGATGGGATCACCCTTGAATTTATATTTCTCGCAATGATTAATGGAAACGAGAGTAGGCACTCCTATTTAAAAGGTCGAACAGTTTCAAGTTCACCTCCCCGACGATTTTCTTCACCCCGTTGACAATGAAGTTTCCCTGAAATTTAAAGTCGCGCAATTTTAACTAACGAAAGTAGAATTAGACATTTTTATTATTTTCTGGATAATGGGACTCGGTTCTCTTCACCTCCTAATTAAGTCGTAAAACAAAAGGTACATAGTGGGCGTTATTAGTTATCGTGAGAATACAGCGCGAAGGATCGTAAACCGGAAATTGGTAGTTTTGTACGAACCTGTTATTTGTCAGTAATTATACACGTAAGTGTCAGCTTTAAATCTAGATCCTTGGAAGTGTGATTAGAACGAGTTTTTCCGAAGTATTATGGAGTATTTTAGAAGATGGGAAATGATCAATTGACCATTCAATTATTTCCTGATATTGATCATAAGTATGTAAATTAAATACTTATTTCATGTCACACAGATTCTTACATATTTTTAATGCCTATCGACGTACTTGATTTACCGAGAGTTCGAAACGTGATCGATCGGTGAACAGACAATGAGTGCCATCTATGAGCACGAGGGGAACAAAGGATGTAAATAAACTCGTAACAGTCTTTCTGTGTTCTCAGTTACAGGTGGTTGAAACGGTGTGCTTTTGTTTTTTTATATAGTCTTTTGTTAGTTTCCGTTGTCTCAGTTATTTATTTTATGATTTACATTGTAAAATTGTGTAATGTTATGTTTTAAGTTGATCAACTTAATGTTAACATGGCTCACTTATAATATTACGAGTTATTTTCACCTTTTCATCAGTTGTAAATAAGTGGTGCAGTTGAAATTTCCTCATTTTTCAACATTGTAAAGGTATAACAAAGATAACCTGAAAGATCGCATGTGGCAACGTGTTCCTACCAGAGTAAAAGATTTTGAAATGAAGGGCTTCAACAAATTGACATGGGATAACAAAAAATGTTACATACCATTTAAGAGACATGGAAAATTTATTTGTTTTTTTTTTNTGTGAGAATACAGCGCGAAGGATCGTAAACCGGAAATTGGTAGTTTTGTACGAACCTGTTATTTGTCAGTAATTATACATGTAAGTGTCAGCTTTAAATCTAGATCCTCGGAAGTGTGATTAGAACGAGTTTTTCCGAAGTATTATGGAGTATTTTAGAAGATGGGAAATGATCAATTGACCATTCAATTATTTCCTGATATTGATCATAAGTATGTAAATTAAATACTTATTTCATGTCACACAGATTCTTACATATTTTTAATGCCTATCGACGTACTTGATTTACCGAGAGTTCGAAACGTGATCGATCGGTGAACAGACAATGAGTGCCATCTATGAGCACGAGGGGAACAAAGGATGTAAATAAACTCGTAACAGTCTTTCTGTGTTCTCAGTTACAGGTGGTTGAAACGGTGTGCTTTTGTTTTTTTATATAGTCTTTTGTTAGTTTCCGTTGTCTCAGTTATTTATTTTATGATTTACATTGTAAAATTGTGTAATGTTATGTTTTAAGTTGATCAACTTAATGTTAACATGGCTCACTTATAATATTACGAGTTATTTTCACCTTTTCATCAGTTGTAAATAAGTGGTGCAGTTGAAATTTCCTCATTTTTCAACATTGTAAAGGTATAACAAAGATAACCTGAAAGATCGCATGTGGCAACGTGTTCCTACCAGAGTAAAAGATTTTGAAATGAAGGGCTTCAACAAATTGACATGGGATAACAAAAAATGTTACATACCATTTAAGAGACATGGAAAATTTATTTGTTTTTTTTTTACAGAGTACTTGTATACTCGTGGAAAGATAATAGGAAAGTGATATTCTTGAATTTGCAATATATTTGATTCCTTAGAATCATAGACAATGGTCTGGTGTCGATGCAGGTGGTTTATTTCTTAAAAAAGCTCAGCTCGCTAGGTTGGAAAGTCAGAACTGTGCGCTTCACACAATCTCAGACATTGTATCCCTACTCCACCCTTCCTGACTGTAGCGTCAGTCCTGGTCAGGACGCAGCCTTAGCTCAGTTTGCGTAGAGACGTGTCAACAGTGGTATCGTATGTTCATTCTGTTCAATCTTACAATAGGAATTAGTAGGCAGTGGTAGGAGTGATCGATAATATTCCAAAGATTACAATAGATATTGTACAGCTATAGGTATTTCAGGATCAAACTTCCAGAAAACGTTCAGCAAAATNGTCTTACAATAGGAATTAGTAGGCAGTGGTAGGAGTGATCGATAATATTCCAAAGATTACAATAGATATTGCACAGCTATAGGTATTTCAGGATCAAACTTCCAGAAAACGTTCAGCAAAATGGTATGTACATCTCTATTCATCCCTTATGCCAGGTAAATGTGCAGTGAAGCGAGTTGATTCATTATGACAGCTTTTCATTTCATATTTTTCTTTTACTCAGGTAGAGATCCGGTTTCTGTGCATGTCTGCAGCTTTCAAAATCAACCACTTACCTATATTACATACATATCCATTGTATCCCTCGTATCTTTTGTTCTAGAATATAGTATTCTTGTACGTACTTCAATCAGAAGTTCATAGTAGCATCTGTGATACTTTAGGTCATCTAAAATGCATGAAGAAATAAGGATATTTGATATTATTGATGATCAGAAGAATTGAACTGTGCCTGAGCTCGATAGTGTGAAACATTGATTTGAAGTTAACGGTGTTACTCAAGTGCTGAAGAAAATTTACAAATTTCTCTGTGGCCCATGGGTTCTGTGTGTGGAAGTGAACGTAATACAAGGGCCTTATGAAATCATATTTCTATAGTCCATCCTAACAAAAGGCTGAACCTAAGGGAATAATGGGCCTCTTTCTATAGGATACCCTTACCCTATGGACCTATTAATATCCATCCATCCTATCAAAATATAATCCTGTTCTCTACAGTGAGTTTTCAATTTGGAAACCAAGCCATATTTGGTTTTAACCGGTATCCCAGTGGATTGCTGTTATAATTTTGTCGATCAATACCACACAAATGCTCTGCGCCGACCAATAGGGATATATAGAGGAGGCATCTTTCAATGCGCAGACTGCCAGGAACCTCTACCCTGCAGTTTTTCTGCCAGACTCCACCCTTGAGCTCTTCTGGCCAGGAAAACCATCCTTAGGTGCTTAATTGGTATATGACTCACTGCAGGGCTCGATCGATCCACCATCCCTAGACCTGGGGGCTATTGTTTGAATGCTCCAACTTCCAAATATGAAACCCTTCTGCTTCGAAACTCCATCCCCAAAAATATATAAATCATGTGAAATTAAATATGCAAAATTAAGTTTATATGATATTATAGGGTTATCAAATATGACAGATGCTAATTTGTCATATATGAGAGGTGGAAAGTAAGATAGAAGAACAGTTTTGAATNATGATATTATAGGGTTGTCAAATATGACAGATGCTCATTTGTCATATATGAGAGGTGGAAAGTAAGATAGAAGAACAGTTTTGAATTATGAAGCATTGTATGCCAGGCCAGCTGCATTGAAATTTATTATTTAAAAGCTGGAAGCATTTGATTATTTATTATTATAAACAATTTTTATAAAAGAAATAAAATTTTTTCAGGATAGGTGTTCTTTGGTGAATCACCATATGAAATACATTATTATGAAAAGACTTGTGCCATTTTTTCATACCCTACCTATCCTAATAATTATTGAACTGTACCAAGAGACATTGAGATCTTTAACTATTCATAAGAAAGAGGAAATATATTCATTTGACTAATTTTAGAAATGTCTTTCTGCCTTAGGTCTGGATTAACCATGTCTACTAAGCGGCGTCGTGGGCCTAAATTAAATATAAAGCGTAAAATAATACGTGAGGGCCATAATAGATAGGATGAGTGGATCTCGGCAGAACGAAGCTCGTTGCTTCAATGAAAACTCTCCACGGCCACCTGTGCCTGGTAAGATACAATGCGATCTCTAAGCGGTTTGAAAATCGTTCGTGTAAACGAGTTGACGGAGAACTTGATTTCCAGGGGAGGAAACAGGAAACTACGTCAGCAGGTTCCGTCCACAGAGTCCAACTCTGACCCCTAGGCGTTCTTCTCTTGCAACACCAACAGCTTCTTCGGGTTGCGATGCTTCGGCACCTCTGGGATTCGAACCGGAAGGTTGCTGTAGCAATACAACCATGGAAAGTGACTCCTCGCCTGCTTGCTTGCGGTGGGCCAGGAACCTGCATTCCTTGCTGCAGGATCCAGTCGGTTTGGAATTGTTCAGAAAATACCTGGATCAGGAAGGGAAGCCCCATGCCAATCCTCTCAACTTCTGGTTCGCCTGCGAGGGCCTCAAGGAGCAAAACGATCCCGAGAAGATCCATCAATTGGTCAAGCTCATCTACAGAAAGTTCTTCCTCAAGTCGCAGTTAGCCATACCGGAAGATGTGTGCAAAGAGGCTAATCGTCGGGTCAAAGAGGGCCGGGTGGACGAGAAAGTGTTCGATGCTGTACAGTTGGAAGTCGAGCGTCTCATCAACGAGACGACCTATCCAAACTTTCTTCGATCCGACATGTATCTCCAATACGTTCAGTCCTGCCAAAACCCGGACTCCGGCGGATGCCCCAGCTCCTCGGGGTCCAGCCGAGAGATGTCCGTCTCCTGCGGGCCAAGCTTGTTGCCCACTGTCCACGAAGACAGTGAATTCGTTAGTTCCGTACATAGCTCGCATTCAGCTAGCGAAACGCCTGGGGAATTGAGGGGTGAGCTGAGATTGACCAAAGATATGCTTATGGCTACCCAAGAAACGAGGGCAATGGATCTTCGACGAAAGCCAGAAGCGTATGCCGGGTAATAAATGTTCCTTCCCTACTAATTACGATCTTTTTGAATTCATTCATTATTTAGTACGCTTTCGGAAGTAGATCTGCATTGAACGCTTTATTTTAGCCGCTGTTCCTCTTTTTTTAAGCTTGTGTGTATTTATGTAATGTTTTGTAGTGTACAATATTCCGTATACAAAGTACTTCCCCGAGTTTAAGACGACTATGAAAAGAATAATGATGAATTGTAAAAAAGCGTATTATATGAGTGTTTTTAATTTGTTAATATTTTCGTCAGAGCGTTTTTCAACCTTTTTTTCGTTTGTTATTTTCCTTTTTGGTTTGCTGTTTTGCGTGCTGCTCCTAGCATTTATTTGCAACATGGAACTAGTCCATACCACATGCTCGCACCCAGACTGCACGCACTATATTCCTCGTACAACCCAGTATCCAGACAGGATTCAGAACTTCAAAGCTTGAGCAGTGATGCACGAACTGAATCCGACAATATGTCTCTCACCGACTCATCAGTGTAAGTTTATAAGAGATCATATGTAAATAAATCCGACTACTAAATTTTATTACCAAAACCTATTTTACTTTACCGATGTGAATACGTTATTACTGACTCACCGCCGTCCAAGATGAAGAATATAAAATCTGATGTGTCGCATTTGTTTCTTCGTTTGCAGAGATGGAACGTCAATGAGTAAACAACGAAGTAAAAAGCAGTATATAAGACATTGTAGAGCTATAAAAGATTCAGCTAGTTTAAATCGCGACTCGCTGGCACACCATACTATCATCCCTCGTACGCAGCGAGCACCGCGCGACCTCACGCATCCTCTGAAACCGGCGGAATTTGCTCAAGTGCTAATCGGGAAATTGGAGAACGTTAAACGTGAACGGGAGACGCAGGAGAAGCTCGACAGGCATCTGCAGGAAAGCGAGGCGATCAACAAAGACGCGCTGACCGATGCGTTGACCGAGAAGCTGATGATACAAGAGGACAACGACCAGGCGATCTTGGACCAGCACGTGTCGCGGGTCTGGTCGGATTTGACGCCGTGTCGATCGCCCGGCGGTCTCTCATCGTCGAGGCTGCACTCGCCCGAGAGAAGACGCTCCACGCACAATTATCCGCGGCCGTACAAGCAGAGGAAAGAGAAAGACGTATTCTCCACGTTCTCGGCGGACAGCGGTAACATTCACGACTTTCAAGAAGGCAGCGATCTCGTCGGAGCTGGCTCTATGAGTTCACTGGGATCTCACTTGCCTAAATCTAAATCCGTGCCATCCGATTATGCCGATTCCCTCCATAAACAGGACCTGTATCTTCAAGGTGCGTCTTTCAAACACTTTTCCGTGGTCCGATTTAATTTGCGAAATATTTTCAGGTCACGATCAAAGGTTTCGAAGGTCGGACATGACCAGAAGGTCGGCCACGAAGAAGTCTATGACGGAATTAACCGACAGCGGTGTGAGCGTCGTGAGCGACGCGCCGCCGTCGGCGATTAGCAAGGATATTATATCGTGGCTTAAGGAAAGCGACAAGAAGGCAGACGTGAAACACAGCCGACATGGGAAGAAGTACGGTTCTCGCAGCGGCTCCTTGGAACGAACGAGCAGGGAGACGTGGGGCGTCCCTGCTCAGCCTTTCGTAGCTGACCCGGGAATGCCGCCTCTACCGCAACCTCACACGGTAATTTAATTAGAAATATAATTCGTACATCAATTGTCTCGCGAACTGTATGTCTATAATAATGATTTCGCAAACAGGCAACCCAGTTAGAAGAAGCGAGGAGAAGATTGATAGAGGAAGATAGGGCACGTTCGAGTTGCAAACAGCAGCGTTATTCTAATATTTCTAAACAATCGTCGTACGAGCCTACAATGCAAAGTCAATCTAATGTCCAGTCGAATCAGTCAACGTTGAAGAAAACGAAACAAGATATCGGAGATTTTACCACCGTTGTGTTCTATTTCTGTGACGAGCAGTTTCCTTATAGGACTAAAATTCCTGGTCATAACGTCACTTTGAAACAATTTAAAGAATACCTTCCTAAAAAAGGCAGCTATCGGTGAGCGTGAACAAAATCAACTGTGCTTCGTCTTCATTACGAACTTTTAAAGCATTATACTTTCTTGTCTTCAGATATTTCTTTAAAACTGAGGACTGCGAGGATTTGGACGCCAGGGTTATCCAAGAGGAAATAACTGACGATTCGGAGGTTTTACCTTTGTGGGAAGGTAAAGTCAGGGCGCAAGTCAAGGCGCTCGAGTGATAGACTGAAACGCAAGAATATTCTGGACGACAAATGAAAAAAAGGAACGTGCTAAACTTGGAACAAGTGCCGCAACTATGTTTATTTAAGAGGACCAGCATTCTATAAGAAAACCACAATAAGGCAATATTCGGTGTTAGTTTATTGAAATTGCTGAGACGGTTTCTTCCGCCCAAGCTTACCAAGCAAGTGCTTTTAATCAATGAAACGAAAAACGGAAACTTGTTGAACGAGCAAAACCACTATACGTTTATCGGCTAAACAAAGAAAGAAGGGAAACGAAANTTTCTTGTCTTCAGATATTTCTTTAAAACTGAGGACTGCGAGGATTTGGACGCCAGGGTTATCCAAGAGGAAATAACTGACGATTCGGAGGTTTTACCTTTGTGGGAAGGTAAAGTCAGGGCGCAAGTCAAGGCGCTCGAGTGATAGACTGAAACGCAAGAATATTCTGGACGACAAATGAAAAAAAGGAACGTGCTAAACTTGGAACAAGTGCCGCAACTATGTTTATTTAAGAGGACCAGCATTCTATAAGAAAACCACAATAAGGCAATATTCGGTGTTAGTTTATTGAAATTGCTGAGACGGTTTCTTCCGCCCAAGCTTACCAAGCAAGTGCTTTTAATCAATGAAACGAAAAACGGAAACTTGTTGAACGAGCAAAACCACTATACGTTTATCGGCTAAACAAAGAAAGAAGGGAAACGAAAGTGTCTAGATTTTGTGAAGTATTCGTCACAGGATTAGCATTTTGTTCGTCGCTTCCTCTACGCCAATTTCTCCGCTCGGCAATACGCTTCATATTATTTTCTTAGAAAAAATGAGAACTACGCATTGCCCTCTTTGATTCTCTACGATTTCAGTTAAGACTTTCCAATAAGAATTTTCGAGAAGGTTTTGCTACGAGAGAAACAAGCAGAAATTGAAGTAATAGCAATAAAAAGGTGATCGCATTAAATTTTTGCAAACAGTATTCAGTAACAGGGATTCGACAGAAACGGGATACTAGCAGAATATTCGTTTCCGATTAATTTGGACGGGCTGCAAGCAACGCCAGAGAAAAAAGTAAGCTGTGTACATTGATTGAATAATTTCTTCCTCTTAAAGACTTCCCATAGTTTTCCAAACGATTGTACAAAGGCCCGCGTAGTTTCGCCTTAGTAAGGTCCGTATAGGCCCTAGACTTACATAGAAAAAGGGACATTATCACAAATTAGTTTGTAAGGTGATATATTACGTGCATTATAAATACACACCGCTCTGTTTAATATACGTAATATATCGCGCATTCGAGGATACCGTGAGGAGAAAAAAATAATAAATAAGGACGCAGATGTTTTATTGTACCACCATTATCATCCATTTTGACATATTGTAAAATAAACTCCTGCATAAATCATAAACCATGTAACTGAGAAAAAGAAGTTGGGATCGCGCAACAAACACAGACACATACACACACACACGCAGATATGCAATTGGCATCGGGGAAACAAGTACTTT